>VMDO01017681.1:17786-44305 GCA_007922755.1 Pedetes capensis
GGACTTTATAAGGAAGAATGTGGCATCAGAATTGGAGGAAGACTCACTAACAACCTGCATTATGCAGATGACACAACTCTGCTTGCTGAAAGGGAAGAAGATTTAAAACATTTACTGATGAAGATCAAAGATCATAGCCTTCAATATGGGTTACGACTAAACATCAACAAAACAAAAATCCTTACCACTGGGTCAGCACGCAACTTCACATTAAATGGAGAAAAGATTGAGGTTGTCCAGGATTTTGCTTTGCTTGACTCTATAACCAACACCTGTGAAAGCAGCAGTCAAGAAATCAAAAGACACATTACTCTAGGAAAAGCTGTGGCAAAAGATCTCTTTGGGGAATTGTAAAGTAAAGATGTCACATTGAAGACGAAGGTACGGCTGACTCATGCCATGGTATTTTCAGTCGCATCATATGGTTTTGAAAGCTGGACATAGAACAAGGAAGACAGGGGAAGAATTGATGCCTTTGAGTTATGGTCCTGGAGATGTCTATTGAATATACCATGGACTGCCAAAAGAACCAACAGATCTGTCCCTGAAGAAGTGCAACCAGAATGCTTCTTGGAAGCAAGAATGGCCAGACTGCATCTTATATATTTTGGACATGTGGTCAGGAGAGGTCAATGCCTGGAGAAGGACATCATGTTTGGGAGAGTGGCAGGTAAACGAAAAAAAGGAAAACCCTCCATCAGATGGATTAACACAGTGTCAGCAACAATGGGCTTAAATATAAATAAGATCATATGCCTGGCACAGAATGGAGAAGTGTTTTGATTTCCTGTACATAGGGTTGCTATGAGTCAGACTCAACTCAACGGCACGTAACAACAACAACAACAACAACAACAACAACAACTCTCTACTACTTCCCAGAGTGAGGATACATTCTGGTGGTAACAGTGGGTATTACAGGCTGAATTGTGCCCCTCCAAATTCAAATGTTGAAGTTCCCACCCTGGTACTGCAGAATGTGATGATTTTTGGAAACAGGGTCTTTAAAGAAGTAACCAAGGTAAAGCTAGGTCATCTGGGTGGACTCTAATTCAGTATGACTGATCTTCTTACAAAAGAGGAGATTAGGACAGAGACAGCATAGACTGGAGTGTGACTGTGTGAGGACACAGGTCAAGGTGGCCATCTACAAACAAAGAGGAGAGGATACCAAAGAAACCAAATGCCCAACACCTTGATCTCAGACTCTTAGGCACCAGAACGGTGAGCAAATACATTTTTGTTTTAGGCATGTGGTCAGTGGTAATGTTATGGCAACCTACCAAACCAATACAGTGAGTATCTTTATCGTAACTATTGAAAGCGTTTCTAGTGTTTCCCCCACTGGCTGGAGGCTAGCATCGTTCCCCCATTGCAGGAACACTTCCATAATCTCCTGCTTCCTTAAGAGCTTTTCATACTGTCAAGGTTGGACATAAACTTTTTATCATAAGTATTTTGTTGCTGGTGGAGAAGGTCAGTGGATCATTCTTATTTGATCAACTAATATCTTAAATCACATTAGTGGATTTCCTATGTCATATTATCTATGCATTCTTGGTTAAAAAGTTACATCTGTTGGTAGTAGATTAAACTTTTTATGTTACTGGAATCTACTTTTGATATTCAATTTCACTTTTCTGTACAAATATCCATAAGTGAAAATCTTCAGTCTTATTTTATCTTTGCTGTGTTTCTCAAGTTTTGTCTTCCATGTCAGTCTGCACTTGGGATTTTTCTTTTTCTGCTACCAGCTGGAGAAAGCTCTCTGCTTTGAAGGGTCATGTGACTGGACTGCCCAATCATCTCCTTCTGTGAAGGTGAACCATGCCATGGAACAGAACAGGTTCAGAGAGCTATAGTTTACCATAGTCACAGATTCCAGGGCATAGGGTGAAATATCATGGAGGGGCCACTTTAGATATCCTACCGCAATCATTTAGGGCTAGTGTGAGTCACTCACATTTTTCAAGAAATAATCCATGCTGTGTAGATATTTAACATTGGGGCATAATAACATTGATGAGGTACATTCTTTATACAGCAATTCTTAAATTACTTTGGTTATTTGCTCTTAATTTTTTATTCCAATATCTGACTTTTTATATTTATGCTTTCTGTTCTTTTTTCTTAACTATGTTATCTAGAATTCATATTCCTTCCTGTGAAGAACAACTTCTGAAAGTAATTGATTGGTTCTACTGGCATTATATTTCTGATACATTATTTTCTACTTTTATCTTTATGATTTGATCCTGGCTTCATTTGTTTTACTTACTTCTTACCTTTAGATTACATTATTTAAGAGGTGAATTGGTTATTTTCCATCTTTCTTATATGGCAACAGAAATTTAAAATTACGAGTTTTTCTTTATCCCTTAGCCATTTGTACATTTTGAAACTTATAAGTTCTTTATTTATAATTTTTCAGAAAATTTGGATTGTGATTTCCCTTTAAAGTTGTAGTTGAGGGAACAAGTTTTCAGGTGATAAGAAATGTTAGCTTTGTTTCCTTTCAGTGTATGGATTCTGTATAATTCCTAGTTTGTTGGAATTTTAACGAGTTATATTGGTTTTTACTTCTTTTAGGAGTCACTTATAACCTGATGCGAATTTGTGAAATATATATTCCATATTGTTCCTACTTCTTGGCATACAACTTCTAGAATTCCTACAGTGTCCAACGTGGCAATTCCTTGTATATGTTGATGAGCTGACTGGCAGCTGGCAGCCCCTAAAGAGTTTCAGCATGAGGGATTAGCAGGATGTTTCTGGCCCCACCCTTCAACATTTAGGGAGAGGAAAAGGTCTGAAGGTCGAGCTGATCACCTATGCCAATGATGTAGCCAGCCACCCCTATGCAGTGCAGCCTCCATCCAAACTCCAAGGACAGAACTTGGAGAGCAGCATGCATAGAGGTTCCAGAAGGGTGGCCTGCCTGGAGAGGGCACAGGAGCCCCACATCTGTCCACAGACCTTGTTCTACTCGTCTCTTCATCGGGTGTTTATCAGTATCCTTTTAATACCTTTATAATAAATAAATAAAGGTACGTGTTTCCCTGAGATGCGTGTGCCACTTTAGCAGATCAGTTGAACCCAGGGAAGAGTCACAGGAAATTTGATTTACAGTTGGTCAGCCAGAAGCACAAGTAAAATAACCCGAGGCTTGCAACTGTCATTAGAAGTAGGGCCAGTCTTACAGGACTCAGGGTCAATCTGTGAGATCTGATCCTAAATCCAGGTAGGCAGTGTCAGCATTTCATTGGACTAAGGCATACCCAGCTGGTTTCTGCTGCTTAATCTGCTGAATTGCTGGCCTGATGGGGAGAAATCCTCATTTGTTTGGTGAGCAGAAGTCACAGAAGTATTCTATCTTGCTAGATTACAGTAGGAAAAACTGAACAAATTTCCTGTATCTTCAAACCTCAACAAACTGAAACCTTTACTTCCTTTATTGTCTTCATATATCATCCTTAAAACTTACAGGAAGATTAAGAACCCATGTATTTACACCTCTGGCATTGCCTCTACCTCCTATTGATACTTATTCTACACTTACACTGTACTTGAGTTATTCTATACTTCAAGGCTTGTAATATTTGCTCTGTTCTACTTATGCTGTAGTCTGTATTTCAAGGTTGCAATATTCATTCTCTTTTATACCCATAACTGACATATTAAAATAAATATTCACTATTAATCCTGTCAGCCTGATTGCTTTACTTTGCTATATTTTATCATCATGTACTGTGTTTTATTTATTTATTATGAGCAATTTCGTAGTTAGTGAACAACTTAATGGTTTCATTGTGACATTTCCTTACATGCATATCAGTGTACAATGCTCATGTTTGCCTGCCCCATTACCCTCTCATGACCCCACTTCATCCCCTTCCTTCCCACCAATGGGCCTCCTTCTACTTGCACGTCTTTTTCATGTGTGTGTGTATATCTATCTATCTATGGATCAATAGACACACACACCACACACACACACACACACACACACACACACACACACACACACACCACACACACACACGCCCAGACTTTGCCTTAAGGGCAAAACATGATATTTCTCTTCCTTTCTCCTATTATCATTTCTTATTGCCCCTTCCCCTTTCTCTTTATTCCCTTTTCTCCCCCTACATAGGCCCCCTTCTACTTTCATGACCTATATATCTTAATATTGAATGTATATTGAAATCTAACATCTACATATGAGAGAAAACATGTAATGTTGGGTCATATGGGAGTCCTATTTTTAGTTTTTTGCAGAATGTCCATACTGTTTTCACAGTGGCTGCACCAACCTGCATTCCCACCAGCAGCGTACAAAGGCTTGTTTCTCCTCGAAACATTGCCAGTATTTGTTGTTGTTTTGTTGCTGCCAGCCATTCTGACCTGGGTGAGATGGTATCTCAATGTCGTTTTCATTTGCATTTCATTGAGTACGGATGTTGAACACTTTTTCATACCATTGATGGCCATTTATATTTCCTCTTTTAGAAATTAGTTCATGTTTGATTGCATATTTTGCTTTTTGGGCATTTAATTGTTTTGTGTTCTTTACATATTCAAGATATAATCCCTTATCTGGTGTATAACTGGCAAAGATTTTATCCCATTCTGTAGACTGTCTCTTGACTCAGAGAATTGTGTCCTTTGCTGTGCAGAAGCTTTTTAATTTCATGTAATCACATTGGTCAGTTCTTGCTATTGTTTCCTGTATTATTGAGTCTTTTTCAGAAAGTCCTTGCCTATCCCTAGGTCTTGAAGTGTCTTACCTATTCTTGACTCTAGCTTTTTCAAAGTTTCAGGTCTTAAGATCTTTGAATCATTTTAAATTTATTTTTATACAGGAAGAGAGACAGAGAGAGAGACAGAGAGAGACAGAAAGAGACAGAGAGAGAAGAGGAGAGAAGAGAAGAGGAGAGAAGAGATGAGATCTAGTTTCAGTCTTCTACATCAGGGTTTACAGTTCTAGCACCATTTGTTGAAGAAGCTGTCTTTTCCCCAACTTACGTTTTTGGCACCTTTGTCAAACATTAGGTAACTGTAGCTACATGGGCTTATCTCTGGATCCTCTATTCTATTCCATTAGTCTCCATGTCTGTTATGTGCCAGTACCATGCTATTTTTGTTACTATGGCTTTGTAGTATAATTTGAAATCAGGTATTGTGATGGTCCCTGACTTGGTCTTTGTGAAGAGGATTGCTTTCATGATTTGTGGTCCTTTGTGCTCTCATATGAATTTTAGGCTAGATTTTCTATTTCTGTGAAGAATATCTTTACGGTTTTGATGGACATGCATTAAATCTGTAGATTGCTTTTGCAAATACAGATATTTTCATGATATTAATTCTTTCATGAGCATGGGAGTTCTCTCCATCTTCAAGTGTCTTCTTCAAATTTTCTCTTTAGTGTTTTAAAGTTCTCATTGTAGAGGTCTTTCATCACCTTGGTTTATTCCTACGTATTTTATTGTTTTTGAAGCTATTGTGAATGGGATTGTTTTCCTGATTTGTTTCTCAGCCTGGTCATTATTGGTATAGAGAAAGGCAAATGATTTGTGTATGTTATGTTTGTATCCTGATACTTTGCTGAAAGTGTTTATCAGCTCTAAGAGTGTTCTGGTGGAGTCTTAGAGTCTTTTAAGTATATATCATATCATCTGCAAATAGGGATAATTTGAATTCTTCCTTCCCTATTTGGATCCCTTGTATTTCTTTCTTTTCACTTATTGCTTTGGCTAAGAGTTTGATTACTACATTAAATAGCAGTGGAGAGAGTGGACATCCTTGTCTTATTCTTGATTTAAAGGAAATACTTTCAGTTTTTTTTCCCATTTAGAATGATGTTGGCTGTAGGTTTTTCATATATTGCTTTTATTATGCTGAGATATGTTCTTTCAATTTCCAGTTTCTTTGGGACTTTTATCATGAAAAGATGTCAAACTTTCCCAAAGATTTTTCTGCATCTACTGAAATGATTGTGTGATTCCTGTCTGAGTCAATGTGCTGTATTACATACATTGTCTTGCATATGTTAAACCACCTTACATCCTTGACTGAAATCAACTTGATCATAGTGTATGATCTTTTTAATGTGTTGTTGAAGTTGATTTAAAAGGATCTTTACATCTGTTTTATTAGGGACATTGGTCTGTAGTTTTCCTTTTTGGTTGTATCCTTATCTGGTTTGGATATCAGGGTAATATTGGTTTCATAGAATGAGTTTGGTAGCATTCCTTCCATTTTTACTGTATGGCATACTCTGAGGAGCATTGGTGTTAATTTTTCTTCACTGTCTTGTAGAATTCAGTAGTGAATCCATCTGGTCCCGCACTTTTCTTTCTTGGAAGGCTCTTTATTACTGCTTCAATCTTACTGTTTGTTATAGGTCTAAGTTGTTTATATCCACTCAATTTAATTTTGGTAAGTTATATGTGTCTAGGAATTTATCCGTCTTCATCTAAGCTTTCTAGTTTATTGGAATATAAGTTTTCAAAGTATTCCCTAATGGTTCTCTGGATTTCATTGGTATCTATTGTACTGTCCCTTTTTATGATCTTTAATTCTATTAATTCGAATCTTCTCTCTCTTTCCTTTGGTTAGTTTGGCTTTCTTTCTTTGGTTAATTTGGTTTGTTTGGATTTATTTATCTTATTTATCTTTTCAAAGAATCAACTCTGTTTCATCAATTCATTTTATTGTTCTTTTAGTCTCCATTTCATTAATTTATGCTCTGATCTTTATTGTTTTTATCTGTGTATGAATTTTGGGGTTTTCTTGTTCTTTTTTTTTTTCTGAGACCTCGAGGTACTTCTTTTAGCTCTTTGAGTCTTCTCTGATCATTTAATGTAAGTACTCATAGCTATAAACATCCATCTTAGAACTGCCTTTGCTGTATCCAAAAATTCTGGTAGGCAAGTTGTGTTTTCATTTTGTTTGAGTTTTATTCTAACAATTTTTCTTATTTCCCCCCAGATTTCTTCAAGGACCCATTGATCATTTAAGAGTGTATTGTTCAAATCTCCATGTATTTGTACGGTTTCTGTACTTTCTCTTGCTCTTGATTTCTACTTTAATTCCACTATAATCTGATAAGACATATGAAATTATTCTGATTTGTCTGTGTTATTAAGACTTGATTTATGGTCTAAAATGTGATCTATTTTACAAAAGGTTCCATGGGCTGCCAAGAAGATGATGTATTCTGTAGATTTCGGATGGAATATTCTATAGATGTCTATTAAGTCCATTCAAGCTATTATGGCTATTAATTTTGAAATTTCCTGGTTGATTATTTTTAGCCTGAATTTTCTATCTATTGATGACAGTGGAGTATTGAAGTTGCCAACTATTATCGTATCTGGACCCATTTGTCCCTTTATGTCCATGTTTGTTTCATAAATTTTGTTTGTTTCATAAAATTGGGTGCACTGATGTTTGATGCATATATATTTATAATTGTTGTATCTTCTTGATCAATCATTCCTTTTATTAATATGTAGTGACCTTATCTCTTCTGACTAATTTTAACTTGTAGTCTATTTTGTCTGATATAAGAAGGACTACAAGCCTCCCCCCATTTTTTGACTTCCACTTTCAGTTGGTGAGTGTCCTTGCCAGTGAGATGTTTTTCTTGCAGAAACAAATTGTTGGATATTGCTTTTAATCCAATCACTAGTCTATGTCTTTTAATTGGAGAATTAAGACCAGTTATATTTAGGGTTATTATTGAGAAGGTTTATCTAATTCTTGTAATTGTGTTGGGTGTTGGTTGGTTCACGTACTATTTTTTCTTTTCTTTATCCCTTATCCATATTCAGAGGTTGCTGTTTTTTTGAGTTAGGCATGACTGATTCTTTCCTAGTTCTCTTAATTCATCTGTTCCTCTCATAAAGCTTATTCTTCCCTGTACTCTCATGATTGAGAGTTTCTTCCTCCTTTATGTATAGGATTCCTTTAGGTATGTTCTGCAATGCTGGCTTCTTCTTGTTGTTGTTAAGTACCATCAACTTGAGTCCAAGTTATAGTGACCATCATAGGGTTTTCAATCTCTGAGTGTTTTGAGATAGCTTCAGGAATGGATTGCCACATCCTTCTCCCATTTTTGCAGGGCTGTGGATCAAATCCAGGGCTTCAGAGAATGCAGAGCATCACTCTATCAACTGAGCTAAACCCCAGCCCACAATACTGGCTTGGTGGTCATGAATTGCTTTAGTACATGCTTGTCTTGAACAGTCTTGATTTCTCCATCAATTTTAAATGATAACTTTGATATAATAATCTTGGTTGACAGGTATGTACATTCAGGGCTTGAAATATATCATTCCATGCTTCCCTGGATTTTAGAGTTTGTGCTGAGAGGTCTGATGCTATTCTGATGGATTTGCCTTTGTGAGCTGGTGTTTTTCTCTTACATACCTTTTAATATTGTTTATTATTGTTCAGTAGTCTTGACATTTTAACTATAATGTGTTGTGTGGAAGTTCATTTCTGGGCATGTCTATATGGGGTTCTAAATGCCTCTTGTGGTTGGATGTTCATTTCTTTCCCCAGATTTGGGAAATTTTCTGCTATAATTTCATTGGATACTTTTTTCATGCCTTTAGTTTTATCTCAGCTTCTTCTTTTGCCCCCTCAATTCTTAGATTTGTTCTCTTGATCATGTCCCTGAGTTCTTGGAAGTTGTCGTGTCCTTTTATTTTTTTCTTTGTTAATATCTGACTGTAGTGTTTCCTCAAATTTTCTTCCATTCTTGATATTATATCTTCTGGATGATCTAATCTACTGGTGATGCTTTCCACTGCATTTTTTATTCGATTTGTTGAGCTCTCCATTTCCAACATTTCTATTTGGTTTTCTTTTCTTTCTAAATCTCAGTTTCCTTGCTGAATTTCTCATCCATTTTGCTTACTTTGTCTTCTACATTGGTGACTTTCTGACCTAGGTCCTGTTTTGATTTCCTTACTTCATTCGTTTGCTTATTTGTATCCTCTTTGAAGGCATTGCTCATTTTTACAAGTAGACTTTTGAATTCTTTGTCTGACATTTCAACCATATCAGTATCTTTGGATTCAATAGTTAAAGAATGATGGTATTTTGGAGGAAATATGTTGCCTTGCTTTTTCATGTTTCTTGTATTTCCCTCTTGTGATTTGTGCATCTTTTGGGATGGCTTTCTCTTCCTATTTTACTTGGGGATCTTCTTAGTGAGTATCTTTCTCTTGAGATCTCAATTCTCAGTATCACTCACAGAGGAGAAGACAAACCACTGCAACTGGTACAATAGTCAACCAAACCAGATATAGAAATACAGTTAAAAATCAGTTAAAGCCAACTACTGCAATATCAATATCCATAGAAAAAAATAGTAACAATAGCATAGAGTAAGCTATGATGTCACAAATTGTTTAGAATGTATATAAAAATAGTAATTGCCTGACATAAAAAAGGGTGTGCAGAAAAAGGGGAGAGTTAGGTAAAAGAAAAGAAAAAAGAAAATGTAGAACAGAAATTAATGTTAGGGAGTGGGAGAGAAAAGAGCAAAGGATTTTTTGAAAACCAATTGCACAATAAAGAAAAAAGGTATAAACAAAATCAGGTAAGATAAGAAGAACAATAAGAAAGAAAAAGTATAAGAGGTTTCTTTTTTAAAAAATAAAGTAAAAATGATACTAAAAATATGTTGTTGTTATTAGGTGCCCTTGAGTTGTGTCCAACTCATTGAAGAAGAAAGGAGGAGGAGGAGGAGAGAAAGAGGAGGAGGAAGAGATGAATGAGGACTGCAGCAGCTGCTTTCTGTGTCTTGTAGGAGGAGGAGGCAGAGGAGGAGAAAGACCTTTATAGGATTTCAATGGCTGGCTGTTTTGGGGTTGCCTTGGGAGTGGATTGCCATGTCCTTCTCCCATATTGTGGTGCTGGGAATTGAACTCTGGACCTCAGAGACTGCAGAGCAGCGCTCTACCAACTGAGCTAAATCCATTCCCACTACAAGTATGGTAAATAGAAAAAGGGTGATTCAAAGAGCAAAAGATAAAAAAGAAAACATAAATATTACATGAGGAAAAATAGAAATAAGGAAAACAAAATTAATACGGAAAAGATAAAAAGAAGACAAAGAAAGTAAAGAAAGAGAGCCAGACACCATGGTATACACCTGCAATCTCAGTATCCCAGGAGGATGAGGCAGGAGGATATTGAGCCCCAGGCCAGATGAGCCTGCACAGCTCAAGGATACCTTGTCTCTAAACCAAAAAAATAAGAAAAGGGTTAGAGGTACTACACAGAGGTATAGTATTTTCCCATATAAAGCCCTAGGTTCAATCCCCAGCACAGCAAGGAAAGAAGAAGAATAAGGAGAAGGAGAAGAAGGAGAAGGAGAAGGAGAAGGAGAAGAAGAAGAAAAGAAGAAGAAGGAGAAGGAGAAGGAGAAGAAGAAGAGGAGGAGGAGGACGAGGAGGAAGAAGGGAAGGAGAAGGAGAAGAAGAGGAGGAGGAGGAGGAGGACGAGAAGAAGAGGAAGGAGAAGAAGAAGAAGAAGAAGAAGAAGAAGAAGAAGAAGAAGAAGAAGAAGAAGAAGAAGAAGAAGAGGAGGAGGAGGAGGAGGAGGAAGAGAAGAAGAAGGAAGAAGGAGGGGGAGGAGAAGGAGGGGAAGAGGAGGAGAAAGAAGGAGGAGGAGAAGGAAAAGGAGGACGAGGAGGAGGAGGAGAAGAAGGAGGAGGAGGAGGAGGGGGAGGAAGAAGAAGAAAGAAGAAGAAGAAGAAGAAAAAGAAGAAGAAGAGGAGGAGAAAGAAGAAGAAGGAAGAAAGAAGGAGGAGGAGGAGGAAGAAGAAGGAGGGGAGGAGGAGGAGAAAGATGGAGGAGGAGGAGGAGGAGGAGGAGGAGGGAGGACTGCAGCAGCTGCTTTCTGTGTCCTCTAGCATTGGAGTGTTAGGTAGAGGTCAGTTAGCAATTCCATCTGTTAGGTGGAGGTCAGTTGAAGATGGAATCTTCTATCTGACTTCAGCTCAGAATTGCTAGTCTCCAAAGTCCCCCTCAGGAGGTGATGTCATCTCCTCCCCCTGCGGATGGGGCTACTACCCACCTTGTCTGAGCCTCCTGCTGCCTAACCTCTCATGGGGTCAGTGTCCCACTTTCCCCCTTTCTGTAACTGCCTGCCACAGGCATCTGCTCAAATGCAGGGTGGGGCAGCAGAGTGGGACAGGAACTGGAGCGTCCGTTGAATTGCCAGGCAGTCTTCCCTGATGATCCATCCTGCTTTGGACAGGGGGAGGTTTGCCTGGCTCACGAGACCCAACAAATAAAGGTCCTCCTGGCTTTAACTTGATGTCCATATCTGGTCTGTGACTAACATCAACTGTTGCGGAGCTCATCCTCACCAACTGCCTCTCCTTTACCCTGGCACTTACACAAAAGCTTCTTGCAAAGACACAGTGTCTGAATGGGCCCCCATTCCACACTGTATCAACCAAAACTGCAATGTCATTGTACAGTCCAGGACTTCCACCAGAGCCCATCATCCCACACAAGGAATTTCTACTTTGGCCACTTGATATTTGTTTACTGCCCAGCATCCACAGAGCCCATGCCCTTTCTTGGCATCCATATTGCATTCTCCCGTTGCCAAAGCAGCATGCACATAGGTGTGCATTTTCCCTGAGCAATGTTTGCCTTCTGGCAAGAGCATGCCCTCCCTCTCTGAAAATCCTCTTGTTCTACAATAAACCATGATAACTTATCAAAAAACATGGCTCTGAAGCCCAGAATGAACAGGTGAGGCTCCAAGTACAAGAACATAAAATGGCATCTGGAGGTTTGCCCACATTTGTGGAAGACAAGAGATTGAGTGCAACTGTTAGCATTTTATGTTCTTCCTGAGCGTTTCCACTCCTTTTACTTTCTGTGAGCCAGACAAATCAGGCCATTCCATCTAATAAAGAATCCACCATCTGCATGTCTTCCCATGCAGTTACACTGACACAGGAGAGCCCTGGGAGAAAGCTCAGTGACAACATGTCTGATTTCAACCTTCCCAGTGTTAACTGAGGAACTTTCCTGACATATCACATAATGACAGTGTGTAGGGGAAAATTTGGAAGGTAAGCGCAAAAACACCAAAACGGGGAAAATGGGCTTTGAAGAATTGACGAAAAACTAGAGCAATCGGAGTGATGTAAATAGTAACCTTTTAATGTAAATAGTAAGTAATGTACCTGGCTGGCAAAAGCCTGCCAAGAAAAGGATTGTAAATATGCAGTATGTGATTGGACAAAAAGGGTGAGTTGTGATTGGACAGTTTACCATGCTCCCATTGGACAGTTTTCAGAGACTGTGATTGGCCAGAACTGAAAGGCCATGATTGGACCGTTTTCCAAACCCCCTTGCTCCACCCAAGCTCCCATTGGACCATACCAAACAAAGGACTCAAACCTGATTGGCTTAGCCCAGTCAGGGAGAGTTATAAAAGGAGCCACTCTGAGGCAGTCGGCATGGCCTTGCCACCGCCAAAGGACTTCTCTCTCCACCTGAGAAACACGGGGAAAGAAGAAGCTGACAAGATCAAGAAATGAGAGGAAGCCGAGATGACGCGCATAAAAGACTCTTCTAGCAAGCGGACCACAGTCCCTTGGCCCAGCGCCTAGGGACAGAAGCTGAGGACAGTCTTTGGTCCCAGTGCCAGAGGCAGAAGAGCTGCTCCTGCCCCCAAGGCAGCCTTGCATTGTAACTGTAACACTTTTGGGTTTCCTCTCTGCCCTTGTCAGGGCGGAGAGGCAATACAGAACTGTTTATCCCCAGACGGTAGAAGTGCCCAAGGCTTTTCCCTTCCCCCTGTCATAGTGAACTCCAGAGGGCCGAGGGCTGCTTGAGTCCACACCCCTCATCCAAGGGTCCTGAGATAAATTCTATCTGTGGTCCACGACTGCACCTTTCTGGTCGTTCTTATCCCAGCCGCCAGTGAAATGTGCGGACCCACAGCGACCCACTGAAGATCCTCTTGTTCCACATAAACCAGGATAACTTGTCCAAAAACATGGCTCTGAAGCCCAGAATGAACAGGTGAGGCTCCAAGTACAAGAACATAAAATGGCATCTGGAGGTTTGCCCACATGTGTGGAAGATAAGAGATTGAGTGCGACTCTTGGCATTTTATGTTCTTCCTGAGAGTTTCCACTCCTTTTACTTTCTGTGAGCCAGAAAAATCAGGCCAGTCCATCTAATAAAGAATCCACCGTCTGCATGTCTTCCCATGCAGTTACACTGACATGGAGAGCCCTGGGAGAAAGCTCAGTGACAACATGTCTGATTTCAACCTTCCCAGTGTTAATTGGGGAACTTTCCTGACACATCACATAACGACGGTGGAAATGACAGGTGTGGCAAATGATTCCATGTCCGCGGCATCACCAGGAATGCTTAATGTGTAGCTCTACTTCCAACTAATAACCAAGATGGTATCAGGAAATTAATGAGGACTAGACGCTGAGGTCAGGCTCCTGCACTGTGATGAAACTGATGTAGTGTGGAAATCAAAACACAGCTATTGGCAGGAATTAAAAAGCGTGACTCTGGAAGGCAGAGAGGACGCCGGCGAAGCGCAGCAAGGCAGGGGGGTTCAGAACCTGTGAACTGCTTTTCCAGACAGAAAGGGAACAGATGGAAGCCATGGCTGCACTGCGAGGCTGTGACTTGCTCACCCAAATGCAGAACACACATAATCCTAGGAGAACTAGGGCTGATTAGAGAGAAGGCTGGGCAAGAAATTATGTAAATACAAATAACTTGAAGATGTGGCCATCTCCACTATGAAACAGCCTCAGAGGTTGGGCACCACGGCGTATGCCTGTCTTCCCAGCAACTCCAGGGGTGGGGGGCAGGCAGGGCAGAGGCAGGAGGATTGCAAATTCAAGGCCAGAGGCAGCCTGGGTAATTTAGCAAGACTCTTACCTAACCCTAAATAAAAAAATTTTTAAATGGGCTTGGGGTGCAGCTTGGTAGGAGAGCACTTACAAAGTATACTCAAGGCCCTGGGCTCAACCACTAAGTACCACAAAAGAATTAAAAATAAATAAATAAATGAAATAAATAAATAAGTAGCATCGGGCTTCTGAGGCTGGAGGAAAACTACAGTGTCGTGGGAAAGCTCTTCCCCAGGCAACTGGGGAAGGAGGAGCAGCCTGTGAGAACCCGAGCCCTGTCCACAGCTGGAGCCATGGCCAGCTGGGGCCCATCTAGACCCATGCCTCCATCCTATAGGCTATTTCAAAGGATTTTTTCTTAAATGAAACTAAATAAACAAAAGGCTCCAACATGTAGTCTAACATGCCTTGCCTTTTGCAATGATTTTCCTTTGCATAAAAATTCAAAATCCAAATGAGACATATGTTTAAATTTTTTGATGAGTTCTATCTAAATTCACAGCATTTTAAAATTGTAATAAAATATACATGTAGTTGTTGTTAGGTGCTGTTGAGTTGGGTCTGACTCATAGTAACCTTCATGGGGTTTTCAATGGCTAATTGTTTCAGGATTGCTTCAGGAGTGGATTGCCAAGTCCTTCTCCTGTAAAATGTACATATATACCACAAAACGCCACAGTCTTAATCCTTTTAAAGTGCGAGTTCCATCAAACAAAGTGCCTTTCCCTTGTTGGCAACTGTCACCACTGCCCATCCTCAGAATTCTCCTAACTTGCAAATATCCTTCTATTAAGCAAGAGCTCTTCATTCCTTCCTCCCCAGGCCCTGGAAACCTCCATTCTCCTGCCTGTCTCCATGAAATTGACTCCTCTACTGACCTGATATGAGTGGTGTCAGGGAAAGTTTGCTGTTTGTACCCCACTTATTTCAGTTAACATAATGTCTTCAAGGTTCATTTGTGTTGCAGCATTTTCCAGAGTCAACTTCCTTTTTGAAGGCTGAAGAATATTCCACTGTGTGGATGGACCCCACTTTTTTTGTTCAGTCATTCGACTGTTGATGGATGCTCAGGTCACATCCACCTTTTTGAATAACACTGCTATGAACATAGATGTGCAAATATCTGTCTGAGTGCCTGCTTTTAATCCTTTTGGCATATTATTGTTGTTACGTGTCATTGAGTCAGGTCTGACTCATATGATCCTATGTACAACAAAAGGAAACACTTCCCAATGTGTCCCAGGCTCAAGATCTTACCTATGTTTAACCCCATTGTTGCAGACACTGTCAATCCATCTAGTTGGGATCTTTTTTTTTTTGTTGACCTGCCACTCTCCCAAACATGATATCTTTCTCCAGAGATGTCTTTCTCCAGAGATGTCTTTTTCCCTCGTGACCACATATCCAAAATACATAAGATACAGTGTAGCCATCTTTGCTTCCAAGGAGCACTCTGGTTGCACTTCTTTTGGGACAGATCTGTTCGTTCTTTTTGCAGTCCACGGTACATTTAATATTCATCTCCAGCACCATAATTCAAAAGCATCAATTCTTCACCTGTCTCCTTTATTCAATGTCCAGCTTTCACCACCATAAGATGTGACTGAAAATACCATGGCGTGAGGCAGGTGCACCTCTGTGTTCCATGTGACATCTTCTCTTTTCCACGCTAGCTTTTCCTAAATGGAATCACTGGATTCATTTTTTGGTGAACAGCCATGCTATATTGTATGCTTCCCCACCAGGCCTATGGTCATGAAGAGTCACGTGCCTAGTCCCACCTGGGAACCCCATTCTCGCTGCTCACACCTACCTTCCCCTGCCCCACCACCTCCCTGCGCTCCAGGATCATTCTGCCTCATGGCCCAGCCAAGACTCCCACAGGGGCAGACCACCTCCCTTAGTCCCTTCTGTGTCTCACCCCTCCATGAATCCTGATACTTACTTTTGGTAATGACCTTGCAGTCTTCCTTGGCAAGCCCAGAGGCCACTGACACCTCTCTCCATAATAGCTGGGGGGAACTCCAGCCTGTCCCAAAGGGCTCTCAAGAGGCTCCATACTTCCCATGTTGGTTGAGGCACAGGCCACCTGTTCTGCTGTCTCCAGGGAACCCTGCGCCTGCACGTGGTGACACTGTGGAGTAGGGCGGACCCCTGCTGAGACATACCTAAGGGAGTTTGCTGTCCCCCATAGGCAGACATTGAGCTGCCAGAGCCTGGTTCTGTTACCCTTATTTGCCTCATCAGCCCTTAGTTGGACAGAGAAAAGAGTGGGTGTGATCTAAGCCCTGTGCCCGGCCTCACTTGACACAGTGCTGGAGAGAGGCTACACGCACGCCCAGGTCACTGCCTCGTCTTTTGTGTGCGTGTGTGTGTGTGTGTGTGTGTGTGTGAGAGAGAGAGAGAGAGAGAGAGAGAGAGAGAGATACTGGGGGTTGAACCCAGGGCCTTGCGCCTGAATTCTCTGCAAGTGCTGGACCACGGAGCTGCACCCCCAGCCCATTTTTTTACTTTTTGAGAGAGGGTCTCGCTAAATTACACAGACTGCCTCTGGTCTCGAACTTGCGATCCTCCTGCTTCCGCCTCTCAAGCCGCTGGAATTACAGACGTGCGCCACTGAGCCCGGCTCTACTGCCTCGTCTTAAAAGCGTGCTGGTGTTTTCTGGTGTAAACAGAGGAAGATCTCACAACGCTGTCCAGCTGTGTCCTCACCTCTGTCCTCATTCCCTGACCTGCAGAGCCCTGGGGGACGCCCCGCAGTCCCCACTCTTCCCGACAAGCTCCTTTTGTCCTGATTTTGGCACAAAATCTCTTCCCAGGAAGGATAGCACAACAAACCCCGTGCCCTCTGACATCGGCTTTTCATTGCTGCCAATGTTTCCACTTGCCCTTGAGAAGCAAACGTCTGCCATGTCAGGGGTCTTCATCGTGTCCACCTGTGCCCTTGCCTGGAACACCAGCTGCCAAATGCTGGTCGGTGTCTGCTCAGCCCCATGGGGTGTCAGGGCACAATCACATGCGGACGCCGCAGCCCGGGCGCCGCGTGGATTCTCGAGCAGACAGATGGTCTCCTCTGAAAACTGCCACAGTCTGCTCGGGCTCAGCGAGCGCGGAGGGGTCACGTCCTGGGCTCAGCCAGAATCAGCTCCCTCCCTGGGCCTAGCTGCATGGGGTGCCACCAGCCCTGTCCTGCGAGGGACACAAGGAGGGCTTGTCGAGCAATTGCGGTTCTCACAGGCTGCCCAGGGAGACATCGGGTGCTCCGGACTTCAAGATTTGCTGTGGCTGCGGAGGTCTGGAGGTTAACAAGCCTCTTCAATCAAATAGGATTAATTTTCAAGAGGCAAAGACCACTCGGGGAAAGAAGGACAAATTCCAGGGATGGTGGCTCTCAGGAGTGCTGGTTCAGTACACAGCACACCTCCTCACGAGGGCTGGTTCCACTCCTGGGGCCCCAAAGCTGTGCTCTGAACCCTCAGCCAGAGGCAGAGTAGATTTAAACCCCACCTGCTGGGAGTCAGGTGGAGACCACGAGAGCCTTGTGTCAGACGTGGCCTGAATGTGCAGTGTTGTTGTTGCTGCTGTTAGGTGCCATTGAGTCGGTATCCGACTCATAGCGACCCTCATAGGGTTTTCAATAGCTGACTGTTTCGGGATTGCCTTGGGAGTGGATTGCCAGGTCCTTCTCCCATTTTTGCGGTGCTGGGAATTGAACTCCGGACCTCAGAGACTGCAGCGCAGCACTCTACCAACTGAGCTAAATCCCAGCCCCTGAATGTGCATTGGAAGAGTAAATTCAGGCCAGCCACATGCTCCCCCGCGTCAGGAAAAGCAATTAAAGGTCAGCGGCTGGGAAGAGCAGGGGAGGTTCCGCCTAGGAGGGCAGGTCTGAGCGGGGGCGGAACTGCATCCTTGAGTCTTACGTGGGCTGAGCATGGCCAGTGAGGGTGCACACAAAATCGGCTATTTTGACTCTTTGGGAGAGGCCCTGATAGACTGCTGCTCCTGGCAGTTTCCTGCATAGGAAGCGAGCCCAGGGGTTCGGCCGGGACCCTGAGATTGAAGCGAGGGTTGGATCATTACATGAAACAGATGTTACTTATCTGTGGAGGAGCCGGGCTGAAACTCTGCCAGGCCCGTGGATGAAAGACTGGCAGGGCACAAAATAGGAACCAAACCAAACACAAGAGGCAGTCAGGACCTGTCATCCAGAGAGAGCCCCAAGGAGAGGATCAGGAGCTGGGGGTGCATGAAGGGGAAAGCAGTCACGGGATGCCAAAAAAAGAGTCTTTTTTTTTTTTTTTGCGGTACCGGGGGTTGAACCCAGGGCCTTGCGCCTGCATGCTCTGCAAGTGTTGGACCACTGAGCTGCACCCTCAGTCCATTTTTTTTTTTTTTTTTTTTTACTTTTCGAGACAAGGTCTCACTAAATTACGCAGACTAGCTCTGGTCTTGAACCTGTGATCCTCCCACCTCCGCCTCCCAAGTTGCTGGAATTACAGGCGTGAGCCACTGCGCCCAGCAAAAGAGTCATTTTGAGGGATTTAGGGACAAAATACCATCAAATGACATGCAAGGACAAAGAGCAGGGACAGGGCCAAAGCAGAGATGCAGGGATTGTAAGGAAATGCAGACCCTGACATAATGATCAATAGAAGACGAAGACCTGCCCCAGGCCTCCTCCAAAGGGAGCCCCCAGGGCATTTTTGAGGCAGTAAAAGTACTCTGGAGCATTGTGATGTTGCACACAGGACTTAACGCATAGAACTGTAGGATGCATTGACCCCAAGGTGAACTACAGTTTTCCCTGAACACTAATGTATCCGTGTTAGTTTATCACTTATAACAAACATGCCTTGTCAATGCGAGATGTTAATAACAGAGGAACTCGGGTAGGGGCCCTGTAGGAGCTCTATAATTTCTGCTCAATTCTCCTGTAAAAGCCGCCCTAGGAAATGTTGGTGTTATTAGGTGCCATGGAGTCAGGGCCAACTCATAGCAACTACGTGTACAACAGAACAAAACAGTTCCTGACACTGTGACATGCCTGGCACTATGTCAGAGCCTCTTGGCTATTCATAGGGTTTTTGATGCTGATTGTTTTGGGAGTGGGCTGCCAGGTCCTTCTCTGAAGCCTAAAGCACCCAGTATTCCCAGGTGGCCTCCCGTCCAAGTCCTAACCAGGCCTGATCATGCTTAGCTTCTGAGATCTGATGGGATTGGACACCAGGATGGTAAACGTGGTTTATTAATTAAAAAGGAAAAACAAAGGGAACATTAAAATAATCAAGGGAACCCAGCTGATGTCTCCTATCAAGTTCTTAAACTTGAGGAGGCTGTGTGGGTCCGTGAATGAGTTTTTCCTAACCTAGTGACCCTACATCACCAGGTGGCCTTGATATAACCCTTATCTGCCTCAATTCTATAAGGGGAACTTTTCTGTATTTGAATATATGTATTAGCTTGATTTTTCTTTTTGTGTTGTTAAGATTCCAGACTACTTGCACCAAGACATAGCAGTTGTTTTTCCCTCCCTGACAGACTTCATTTACTTAATGTCAGTATCTTGTTGAATACACAGCATGGCAGAGGTTTCACAAAATACTGGCATCGTTTTCTCATCTGCCAGAATACAAAACTCTTCCCCAAACTCAGATGGAATCTCTTTTATCAAATATCTTGTCAAAACTCTACCTCGCCAATGAACACTTCATTTGGAATCATAAACAAGAATCAATAAAAATTAAGCAAGATTGCTAAAATTCTCACAATGTCAATTCTGTAGTCAACTCACACAGAAAACTTAGCATAGCCCTCATTTGCTGAAAATAAACAAAAATTCCATCTCATGTCACTGGTGATTTTCTTCTTGCAAATATCTCAAAGCGTTTCTGTCTTTGATAAACCATGTTGTTGTTGTTTTTGTTAGGTGTCCTCGAATAGAGTTCATCTCCTAGTGACCCTAGGTACAACAGAACGAAGCACTACCCAACACTGTGCCAGGCACACGGTCTTTTCATGTTTGAGCCCATTGTTGCAGCCACTTTGTTTCTGCTCATTTTGAGTCCTGCCACATCAGCAAAAGGGGGTCCCACAGGCTTTGCTCAATTCCTGTCATTAATGTCAACTCTACTCTGAGGAGGCAACTCTTCCCCAGTCATCTCTTGAATGCCTTCCAACTTGGGGAGCTCATTTTCTGGCACTATATTTGACAGTGTTTCTCTGCTACTAATGGGGTTTCCGTGACTAATTGTTTCGGGAGTGGGCTGCCAGGTCCTTCTCCCTAGTCTGTCTTGGTCTGGAAGTTCAGATGAAACCTGTGCACCATGGGTGGCCCTGCTGGTATCTGAAATACCAGTGGCGTAACTTTCAGCATCACAGCAACACGCAAGCCCCTACAGCATGACAACCTGACAGTCACACGGGGATGAATGGGATTAGGGTTCTTATAGATGGAACCCCAGAGAACTCGCTTCCTCTCTTTCCTCTATGCAAGGATGCAAGAAGTTCTCAGTCTGCAATCTAGCAGACGGCCACACCAGAGCCCAGCCAGCTGGCACTCTGACGTTGGACTTCCAGCCTCCGGAGCTGTGAGGAATTTCTGTTGTCAGTCAGCTGCCCACCTCATGGCACTGTGTTACAGCACTCTGAATGCATGAGGACAGAAGGGGAGAGCTGGGAAGTTCTCTGTGAAAACCTAACACATGGCTGCTGGCTTTGAAGATGGAAGAAGGCCCCACACCAGAGACATTGGAAGTCTCTAGAAACTGGAAGGAATGTGGCCGCACATTCCCTCCTGTCCTGTGATGCCTTCATTTTACCCCAGAAGAATCTATTTCAGATGTCAAATATACAGAACTGTCAGAGAATACAGTGCGTTGCTTTAAGTCATGATGTTTGAGGCAATTTGTTACCACTGCCGTAAACGACTAATACATAAGGAATACCATTTACTCAGCATGGACACGCGAACGTGCACTATCAGGTCCCAGGTATGTTTCCGTTTTATCCTTGCAACAATCCTAGGACAGCCCCATTATTCACCCCATTTTTAAGATGAAGAAACTGAGTCATAAAGAGGTGACGGCTGAATGAGTGTTGTGGAGGGCACCTGCTTCCTACTGAGAGTTTGTAGCTAGAAAGAGGAGACAAGGTGGCTCACAGACCATACCTGGGGCTCTGACTCTCCTGGGTCAAGTGAGAAGACCAGTGTCTGCCTAGTGTTGCTATGACACAGCATCCGCAATGCATCAGCCTCCGTAATTCATTCACTCCCTGCCGTTCTGGAGGCAGGAAAGTCCAGGGCACGGCACCAGCGTCTAGGCTTCTTGCTGCACTGTAACATGGCAGAGGGCATGATGGGGCGAGGCAGGCAGGCATACAAGCTGGGGTCTCTCTTCTGCCTCTTATAGAGCCCTGATGCCATCGTCGGGGCCCTTATCTAATGCTAGTCACCTCCCAAAAGCTCCAACTCCGAACACCATCAACCTTGTTGTTGTTAGGTGCCATTGAGTCCAGTCCAACTCATAACGACCCTCACAGGGTTTTCAATGGCTGACTGTTTCAGGATTGCCTTGGGAGTGGGTTGCCACGTCCTTCTCCCATTTTGTGGTGCTGGGAATCGAACTCGGGACCTCAGAGACTGCAAAGCGAAGCTCTACCAACTGAGCTACATCCCAGCCCCACCATCAACCTAGGACTTAGAAATTCCGTTTCCCACATGTGCATTTTCGGGGAGACATCCAAAGCACAGTGCAAGGGGTTGAAGCCAATCTTGCCGAGCAAAACCAGGGTCCCTCCCCCTGAAGGGCCTGGCTCCTGACCCCTGGTTTCCCGAATGGTCCTCCTTTTGCTGCCCAGCTCTCCCCAGGCCCCCCAGCTCACAGCAAATCCTCCACAGAACCCACCTGCTTCCTTCTGGCTCGACAGCCTCCCTCGGGGTTGAGGCCAGCAGCAATGTGAAAGTGGGGAGGGCGGATGCCATGGTGCCAGTCCCCACATCTCCCTTGTGCCTGGCGTCTGCGTGAACCTTTCTGGGCTGCCCCAGCGGTTCTGGGTCAGGATGTGTGTGAGCAGCAGGCCAAGGCACAGGAAGCCCATGCCTGGGTCCCCCAGAAGGCTTTGCCTGAGCCTCGCGGCGACTCTCGGTGGTGGGGTGACCCTCTGCTCTCCGGAGGCAAGCGCACCAAGGAGGAAATCGCTAACAGGTTTTCTGTTTTAAAGAAGAGCTTGAGCCAGGCACGTAGGCGCACAGCTGAAACCCCGGCAACTTGGGAGGTGGAGGCAGGAGGATCACTAGCTTGAGGCCAGAGGCAGCCTGCGTAACTTAGCAAGACCCTATCTCAGGATAAAAAAATGAAAAGGGGAGTTAGGGGTCCAGCTCAGTGATAGAGCATCTGCAAAGTGTGCTCAAGGCCCTGGGTTCAACCCCTACAACCCCATGCTACAAAAAACAAAAAAAAAAACAACAACAACAAAAACAGTTTGAAATTACACTACTTTTGTCCCCTTTTTTCCTTGTGAATTTTTTTTGTTGTTGTTTGTTTTGTTTTTTGTTTTTTGGTTTTTTTTGTGTGTGGTGGTGGTACTGGGGGTTGAACCCAGGGCCTCACACCTGCATGCTCTGCAAGTGCTGGGCCACTGAGCTGCGTCCCCAGCCCATTTTTTTACTTTTTGAGACAGGGTCTCGCTAAATTACGCCGACTGCCTCTGGTCTCCAACTTGCGATCCTCCCGCCTCCGCCTCCCAAGCCGCTGGGATTACAGCGTGCGCCACCGCACCTGGCTGAAGTTTTATTTATATTTATTTACTTGTCTATTTAGAAGGGAAAGGTTGAACCCAGGGCCTCACGCATGCTAGGCAGGTGCTCTACCACTGAGCCGCACCCTTAGCCCCTTATTTTATTTTTTATTTAGAGACAGGGCCTTGCTAAGTTGCCTCTGGCCTTGAACTCTTGGTCCTCCGACTCAGCCTCCCACCTCACTGGGCTTACAGGTGTGCCCCAGCACACCCAGCTCCTGTGAAGTTTTGAGGCCAATTTACTTCTTTTTTTCCCCAGTACGGGCGATCAAATCCAGGACCTTGTGCGTTCGTGTGAACTTTTGAAAACAGTGAACTCATAAGAGAAAAATAAAAGTCTGGAAACCAGATTTCCCATTGTAGTCCACCTAGAGGTGACTTCTTTGTGAATTTTGAATTTTGAACTACTGCAGAGAATTATTTATTACCTAAAACTAGTAGGAGAAAAGCAAATTCATCTCCAGCTGAGAAAGAGGGACCATTTGAGACGTTAATAATGCAGTTCCCCTAGCTTTTTAATAGATACCACCCATTGTTGGGTAATGAAGAGGAGACGTAGTACTGTGTCTGGAGAACAAGAAGGCACCATGGTCCACCAAGAGGAAGGGGAGGTAGGGGTCAAAAAGGGAGAAGAAGGAGCCGGGTGTGGTGGCGCACACCTGCAA
The DNA here is from genome assembly GCA_007922755.1 of Pedetes capensis. Taxonomy (NCBI): domain Eukaryota; kingdom Metazoa; phylum Chordata; class Mammalia; order Rodentia; family Pedetidae; genus Pedetes; species Pedetes capensis. The sequence goes on from VMDO01017681.1 coordinate 41,178, forward strand.
TCCCAGCGGCTTGGGAGGCAGAGGCAGGAGCATCGCAAGTTCGAGACCAGAGGCAGTCTGCATAACTTCGTGAGACCCTGTCTCAAAAAGTAAAAAAAATGGGCTGGGGTGGGGTAGCTCAGTGGTCCAGCACTTGCAGAGCATGCAAGCGCGAGGCCCTGGGTTCAACCCCCAGTACTGCAAAAAAAAAAAAAAAAAAAAAAAAGGCGGTGGGGGCAGGGGAGAAGAAGGAAGAACCGCAGATAAGCAGGTGGGATGCACCTGTGAGCCGCACAGGTAGAAAGCCCACGTGACATCTAGGAATGGCTGTGCTGAAGATGAGAAAAGGCGACAGCACCTCCAATGCTCCGTCTGACTTAACTAAGAGAATGTGGTCTTGGGTATAAATGATAACCCACACAGCATATTTCAACAGACATTAACTGTGAGCCTATGCCTGCATCAGGCACGGAGGATCAAGCATGGTTACGCCCACAAAGAGCTCATGGTGGCCGGGACACACGCCTGTAATCCCAGCGGCTGGGGAGGCAAAGGCAGAAGGATCACAAGTTCGAGACCAGAGGCAGTCTGCGTAATTTAGCGAGACCCTGTCTCAAAAAGTAAAAAAATGGGCTGAGGGTGCAGCTCAGTGGCCCAGCACTTAACAGAGAATGCAAGAGTGAGGCCCTGGGTTCAACTCCCAGTACAAAACAAAACAAAACAAAACAAAAAAAATTCATGGCTAATGGGGAGATAAGGCAAACTGCAGGATGGGCAGAGCCAGAGCATCAGGAAACCCATCACTGCAATTTATTGTATCAAGAGGTTAAATGAGAATAGCATATGGTCATCTATATGGGTGCCAGGAAACATTTACTAAAATTGCACATCCACTTCTGATAGAAAATGTAAGTATCCAGAGAGTAGAAACACATTTTCTAAAATCGGCAGGATTCATCAGAAACATCTAGCAAGCACCGTACTTAGGAATAAATCACTTAACATTCCCATGGAAGTCAGAGCCGCAAATTGCCAAAAATGCCCAGAAATTTGTGCTGTGTCTGTGTGCACACTCCTTCACAAGGTGGTTGTGGCACTCGTCTCCCTAAGCACCAGAATCTTTGTCGGAACATCCTGAGCATGGACTGGACTTACAACATGCCTTGATAAGGGAATGCAGAATAAGTGATGCTGTGCAAGTCCAACCCAGTGCCCTGTTGTTCTTGTTAGGTACCGCCAAGTCATGTCCAACTCATAGTGACCCTCATAAGGTTTTCAATGGTTGACTGTTTAGGGATTGCCTCAGGAGTGGGTTGCCACATCCTTCTCCCAGTTTTGCAGTACTGGGAATCGAACCTGGGACCTCAGAGATGGCAGAGCAGCGCTCTACCAACTGAGCTAAATCCCAGCCCCCAGTGCCCTGGAGGGCTTGTGATCTCTGCCCTGGACCCCCTGGAAGCACCATGAGAAGAAGCCTGGGCTGGCCACAGCAGGATGAGAGGCCAGGGGGAGCAGAGATGAGCCACACTCACAAGGAGGGTGCCAACTGCTAGTCATGTGCCACTTCGACACTGCCTTCCTTGGTTGAGCTGCAGCTGGCTACAGCCATGAGTGAGGAGGATGATTGGGGAGAACCACAAAGAGCAGCCCATGGAAGCACAGCCCAAACAGCCCACAGAATGGCGAACACAACCAAAACCACTGCGGGTCTAAGCCATGAGGTTCTGGGGATCTGTTAGGTACGTCGGTTCACTAGAACTGGCACATGGAACTACTAAGCAAACCAGGTGGCTTCCACCACAGTGATGATGGTGGCAGCGATTCTGGAGGGCAAAAGTGTGAAATCTATGTTGGCAGGCTGGTTCTTTTGGTGGCGGTGGAGGAGGATCTGTGCCAGCCTTTCTCCTGGCCTTCTAGATACTGTTTCCTTGTGTGAACTGTATATGTATCTACTTCCAAATTTCCCCCTTTAATAAAGGTCCTGGCTGTATTGGATTATAGCTTGCTTTAATGGACTCATTTTAACTTTGATAACCCCTGTGATCAAGTAAGGTCATGTCCTAAGGCACTGGGGTTGAAACAGCAACACACGAATTTCAGGGGACACAATTCAAGCATGACATTGTACACCAATAGATGACTCATTGCTCATTGTTGGGAACAGAAATAATTGCTCTTACTCCCATTTGTTCTGAAGGTTCTAAGTAATATAACAAAGCAAGAGCCAAAGCACATTGTTTAAATATTAGAAAAGCAAAGACAAAATTATCATCATTGGAAGATTATCTTATTGTCTGCATGGAAAATCTAAGAGCTTTAACTGAAACACAATTGAAACTACTCTTAACAAGAGAATTCCTTAAGATTCCTACATGTAACATTAATCTGATCCTCAAAGAAGCTTTCCTTTGTATCAGAGATAAGTAATTTGAATATACAATTTTAAAAATTACATTCACAAAGGACTCATCTGAATATTCATATCAGCTTTATTAATAATGCAATAAACTATTATTTCTACCCTAAAAGAGAAACACCACAAATACTCATCAACGGTTGTCTGTACAATGAGCAGAATAGCCACAGAGTGATGGTTACATCTGACCACGTATACAGGGCGGGTGTGTACACTTTACATAAAAATATATACAGCAAGAGTATAAGGCTCCCCAAACCTATGCTTAATATGGGTGCATTAATTTTATTAGTGCCTGCAGCTGTAGCCCTGTGGCATCCGATCCCGTCAGATCTCGGAAGCTAAGCAGGGTCGGGCCTGGTTAGTACCTGGATGGGAGACCGCCTGGGAATACCAGGTGCTATAGGCTTGGGAGAAGGACCTGGCAACCCCCTCCCAAAAATCAATCTGCCATTGAAAACCCTAAGAACAGCAGAGAAGCACTGACAATAGTGTTTCCCCTGTTGTACAGAGGGTCGCTATGAGTCAGATACCGACTCGATGGCACCTAACAACAACGACAACAACAATTTTATTAGTAGTAAATTACAATTAAAGAAATAGCCATTTGAATTCTAATTTCATTAAAGAGAGAAGGAGAAAAGAACAAGGAGGAGGAAGAGGAGGAGGGGGAGGAGAAGGAGGAGAAGAAGAAGAAGAAGAAGAAGAAGAAGAAGAAGAAGAAGAAGAAGAA
>VMDO01017682.1:0-44405 GCA_007922755.1 Pedetes capensis
GAAGGGCGAATCGACTGCCCAGAACCATCAAGCTAATTAAAGGCAAAAGGAAGACCAAGACCCTGGGCTCTTTTCTCATTCTCAAAGGGCCCCTCCCCTTGTGGACAAAGGCTACTTCTTGGTGAGTCTCCAGTCTATTAAGCAAAAGCATTTGAGCTAAGTAATAAAGGGCCTCCATGCCTCACACGCTGTCTCTCTCAGCCTCCTCACATGCCAGATGCCAGATCTGTTACCACATAGGGTAACTTGCCGAGAGCTACGAAAAGCGGGGGTGGTGGTGGTGGTGGTGGTGGTGGTGGTAAAACTCTTCTGTTTTAGCATTCCAGGACCTGCTGAGGTTTGTCACACACAGAGGACAAAAGCCCTCAAGGGGAGAGTCTTTTGAGCAGGCACAGGGGGATAGGTGCAAAGGTAGGTCACGTAAGTTCGGGCCAATTTTGGTGTCAACTATATCTTCGCACTGGGGTTTGCTGATACATCTAAAGGGATCATGTGCATGATAAGTAACCATGAGGAACCAAATATGAGATATTCTCCATTTATTTGTCTTTGTTATTATTGTGTTAAGTGCCGTTGAGTTAGGTCCGACTCATAGAGACCCTATGTACGACAGAATCAAACAGTCCCCGATACTGTGCCATGCCCGGTACAACGTCAGTGCTTCTCTGCTCTTCATAGGGTTTTCCATGGATGATTGTTTTGGAATCATTTCCGGAGTGGGCTGCCAGGTCCTTCTCCTGTTTTTGCAGTGCTAGGGATCAAACATAGGGCTTAGAGTGTGCAGACCAGCACTCAACCAACTGAACTAAACCCCAGCCATTTGTATGGAGAGCCATTTACTTGGAGAGATTATCTTATGTGGCTCAGAGTCTGGCTTCCTAACTCAGGTAATGATGGTTTAGACCCGTGGTCAGCAAACCTTGGTCCTCAGCCCAAGCGTGCTTTGTGGATGGTGTTCATTGCCCACACGGACACGCACGTCTGTGGGTGCATCCTCTGGGACTGTTTTGCATCACAACAGCAGAAACGGATGACACAGCCGTCAAAGTCAAAACTATCCAATATCTGGTCCTTTACGGAAAATATGCGTAGCCCGCTAGAGAACAGTACAATGGGCTTCTTTTCCCTTTTTATAACAAATGGAGGTCTCAGTAACAGGGACAAGTGTGGGAGCCATTATGTTTCTTCCTCTTCTTAAAGGTTTATTGTTGTTGTTAGGTGCTGTTGAGTTGGTATCCGACTCACAGCGACCCTATGTACAACAGGCGAAACACTTTGTCAGTGCTTCTCTCTTATTCATAGGGTTTTCAATGGCGGATTGATTTTTGGGAGTGGGTTGCTGGATCTATCTCCCAAGCCTACAGCACCTGGTGTTCCCGGGCGGTCTCCCATCCAAGGGCTAACCAGGCCTGACCCTTCTTAGCTTCTGAGATCAGAAGGGATTGGATGCCATAGTGTTAGGGCATGCTCTTAATGGTATAGAGTTCTATCCATTGCCATGGCTGTTATGGCCACTTCTTTAGTGGTGTCAATTAGGGTTCACCCAATTTCCCACTTAGGGAAGAGTTAACTCAGTCTTGCATGCAGATATGATTTCTGTGGTCTCTACCATCCTGAGCTCACATAGACGGGCAGTTGCAGGGCTGGGTAATGGCCTTGTCCACTGAGTGCAGAGTGCCGGGCAAAATCAACTGGGGTGGAGGGGCTGCGTTCCCACCGCAACTGCATCTGGCCCAGAGGCCCATTCTGAGTTTCCCAGGGCCAAGGAACAGCCACTGAGCTCCTGTCCCCATTTTCCAAAGTCGTTATAGGCGTGCCAACTTTATGTTTCGCCATCGATTTAAATTTAGCCTTCCATTCGTTAATATTTTCTCTTTTGTTGCAGATTGGTTTCCAGCGAACTGCATATTAAAAAGATATCACAGAGAGAAACAACCCGCCTGGCTGATGGTTTCTTCCCCAAATGGATGTGATGATGAGCGAATACTTTCATTTACATAAACAATCAGTCGCAAGGCCCTCGCTGAATGCTGGCATTCGCATCTGATGGCGTCCTGATTGTTGCCATCAATAACAATATTCTCCATGGTGGGTAATAAGCATCATTGGCAATGTGTTTTAGGTGAGTGGGCACTCATGGGGAAGACAGAGGTAAAGAGGAAGAGGAAGGTGAGTGCACAGCTCTAGGAAAGAGGGAACTTTGACGACTTAAGGTTACAGTCTACATCTTCACCTCCCTGTGCGCAGATAGCAGGAAAGTTTTGGGCACATGAGCTGTGTGCAAATGAGATGGAGCAAGGCAGAAGGATGATTTCATTTCCTTAGTCTGTGCAGAGGGGTAAAATGTGCCGCGCTCTGCTCTGGATGGGCTCACGGTCTGGAGAGGAGATAAGAACGTGCACAGAGAGGCCATGACAGCGTCGCACGGTGAAAGTGTTAGCGCGTGGGGTGGCAATTGCCAGGGGTTTCCTTCCATGTGGACGCTCTGAGGTCCTGTCCTTCTGATGTCATTGCTTTGCTCTGTCTTTGGGTTGCTTATTTTCTAATTTCCATTTTTGTAGTTTTAGATTGTTTTATCCATAATGTGATAGACCCTCATAGAGCTCATAAACCCTTAGTACATAGGTTGCCGAACCAGATCAAGACAGTCAATTCCAGCACCCCAAAAGCAGAGCTTTTATTTTTAGATACAAATATATATGTATATATATATATGTATATATATATATATATATATATATTTTTTTTTTTTTTTTTTCTTAATGTGGTATTGGGGGTTGAACCCAGGGCCTTGCACTTGGATGCTTGGCAAGTGCAGGACCACTGAGCTGCACTCCCAGTGCATTTTTTAACTTTTTGAGACAGGGTCTCGCTAAGTTACGCAGACTGCCTCTGGTCTCGAACTTACGATCCTCCTGTTTCTGCCTCCCGAGCCGCTAGGATGACAGTCGTGTGCCCCCGTGCCTGGCTAGATACAAATCTTAAATGAACAAGTGTTTTATACTCTAGAGCAGATAATCTTCTAACTAAACACAGAGGGGAAAGTCACACAGAGAGTGAAGAAAAATTATACTCTGAGAAGATTCTGAAAGAGACAGTTCAGCCTGCTGGTCATAAGCACAAGCGGTAGCGCAGACAGGCAGGAGCGGGCGATCAGGCACTGCCATCATGAGACACATATGTCTAAGAAATTCATCCCGCCTCTGAGATTCAGTTTCCCTGTCTGCAAAACATGGGACACAATACCCACCTGGGAGAATAACAACTGTGAGGCAAGTGACAGTAGCGTAGGTGACCGCAGTACATAGGTAGGTTGACAATGAGGTTTCTGTCAGCATTTGCTCACATTATTGTGTGAAGGTAGGAAGGAGGCAAAGACCACACCTGGCAGCAAATTTCAGTGTTTGTATATCTCATAAGTACTGGATTTACTTACCCAAGGAAAGTAGTGAAATTCACACAGCAGAAGAAATGTGTTGGCGATACGTGGTCATGGGTTGTAGAATGTATAGTGAATGTATTTCGAATTAAAAAAAAATGTGCCACTGAGGCCATGGAAGAAACACAGGCTTTACTTGTCTTTCCATTTGTTGTCCTATGACTTTTTCTGTGCTCTCTGTCCCTGGGTTTTTGCCATTTCTTAGGAACAGTGGACCTCGACCGCTATAGTTCAATGTGAGTGCATGCGATTTTGGCTTGTTTCCATGCAAGAAGAAATGCTTCTGGACTCAGAGGATTTTCACTTTGTCAGTTTGGATCTCATGATGAATTAATTCCCATATCGTTGTTGTTGTTAGGTGCTGTCAAGTTGGTATCCGACTCATAGTGACCCTCATAGCATTTTCAATGGCTGACTGTTTCGGGATTGCCTTAGGAGTGGATTGCCAGGTCCTTCTCCCATTTTTGCGGTGCTGGGAATTGAACTTGGGACCTCAGAGACTGCAGCGCAGCGTTCTACCCACTGAGCTAAATCCCAGCCCATAATTCCCATATAGTTAGGCCAAATTGTTGAAATATTTGGTCAAATATTATGCTGGATGTTTCTGTAAAGGTGGTTTTTTTTGGACGAGATGAACTTTTAAATTGGTGGACTTTGAATAAAGCAAATACCCTCCACCATCTGGGTGGGTCTTGTCCAATCAATTGATGACTTGGATAGAACAAAAGTCCAGCATCCCCTGAGCAAGAAGGAATTTTCCGTCATCACCCTTCAGACCCGGGTTGCAGCCTTGGCTGTCGCCTGAGCCCATAGCCTGCCATCCTTCCCTGGGAGTTGTAAACTGGTACACACTGCCCGAATGTTGACCTCTCCTACTTCTTCACGCTGATCACAGACCCCTGGGGGAAAAGCCCTGCCATTCTTCTTTCCCTCTTACAGACTCCAGAACATTCTCTCTGACAAAGCAGAGCCACAGAGGGATCACTGGTAGGAAGGAGGAATGCAGGTTTAATTCCTTTCTCTCCATTTTATTCAAGCTTTATCCCTATGGACGCAATCATCACACACTGGCCAAATAGTTTGTGGCTTAGGAAGAAAAGTGAAGACAAGGGAAGAACTATAAAATCAGCTCTGTGGTTCTAGTCATCAGCTGTCTGTCATGCTGATGCCTCGACGCATCTGCTAACCAGCATTTCGCTGTTTGACCACTGGCGTGTGTATGTTGTTGAAGGTTGTAGGGTGTTTTTGGTTTTTGGTGTTTTTTTTGTTTTTTTATCTTTGAAATGAAGTTACTCTATAGTGTGTTAACTTGTCGTTGTTGTTGTTAGGTGCCATTGAGTCGGTATCCGACTCATAGTGAGTGTGTTAACTTAGATTACTGGAAATCACTCCTATGGGCTTTCCAGCTGCCACAGGACCTGGCGAAAGTGAGCTTGTGAGACCATCTGAAAGACTTAGAAATGTTAGTGTCTGGCACAGAAGCAGCAGGAGGCGAAGCAGACTGTCCTTTTGCTCCCTCTGCATGCAGGGTCAGGTTTTTGCTTTTTCCCCGTGAGCAACCAGAATCTGAGTTTTCTGTTCTTTTTTCCCTACAGAACCAATGGCTATTTTTTGTACTGCTGCTAATCACGTAGCACCTGCAGACTTAAGGACACCGTCACTTGTGTGCTCTCTGTTAACACGCCCTTAGCTCACGGCAGAGAAGAACTGATGATTGTACCGACGATGTTTTTAGTTGAAGGCACTGATATCCAGAGGTTGGCTGGTTTCCTCAAGGTCAGGGTCTAACGCCCCAGAGGTCCCTCAACCTGCACTGCTCTGTGACAAGATGCTGGGGCCTATGGTAGATCCATTTGCCAGCCACTGAGGACCAGCTCCCTCCCTGTGTCTATATGCCCTCTCTTCTGGGTTCTCCCCATCTTTGAAACCAATCCAGGGGTACCCAGACCTTGATAATGGACGAACCGTTTCTACCCTCAGTCTAGAGTTAGCTGTTGAGTGCTCCCAAACGGCCACTATGCAGGAAGGCAGAACGGGCATCTCCTGTTGGGAATCCAAGTCCTCTCCCTGATGTGTACTACCTAGGAGAACTTGCCCAGCATCTTCTCTCTGAGTCCATCCTGTCTATAGGGAGGAAGAATAATGACCAAATGGTATCGTGATTATAATAATTAAATAGGACAATGTGTGCACATGTGAGAGAAGGAGAGCCAAGCATAGGAGAGGGGCTTAGTACACACCAGCCTTATCGCTCCTCTTCCTGGGATGAGTTCACTTTGCTTCAGTATATTGACACCAATGGACAGATATGGACGATGTGCTATGTATTGAGACCAAGGCTGCAGAAGGCCAAATCTGACCCTTCATCCTCCCAGACCTCATGCAGGTCACATCACTGAGCCTCTCTTGCAGCTAGGAGCTGCTGTGTCTTCTCATATATGTACCCATGCTTAACCTGAATGCCATTCTTTCACTCAGGAGAATGAACCTCAGGAGAGAGAAGCTTCAGGTCTGGTCAGTTACAGAGGGGTGAGCCTTTATCTATTTTATGTTAGCTGATGCTGCATTATCCTCTCATGTGCTCGGTTAACTTAGAAGGAGCTCATACACTTAGACACACACCAACACACACACACACACACACACACACACACACACACACACACACACACACACACCAGAAACTAAGCATTTGGGGGACACAATGGACATTTTGTTGACTTAATATTTGAATTTTCATCTGAATATTCTTGGTCTCTGCAAACACAACCTAAAGGGTAATATCAGGAATTCAAAACTTTGTGTTTGGCACGAGTTTTGGTGGTGAGTAGAGACTCTCCCTTCTGTTGTTATGTCCTCTATCCAGATTTTCACTTTCCATGGGGCCACTGATGGTCAGACACAGTCTGAAATGACTAATATTTGTCTTGACTCTTTCAAGAGACTGTGACCACATTTACATAAATGTCATTACAGTAGGTGTTTATACTTGTTTCATTTTACTTGTTGTTGTTAGGTGCCGTCGAGTCGGTATCCGACTCATAGCGACCCTCATAGGGTTTTCAATGGCTGACTGTTTCAGGATTGCCTTGGGAGTGGATTGCCAGGCCCTTCTGCCATTTTTGCGGTGCTGGGAATTGAACTCGGGACCTCAGAGACTGCCCTGCAGCGCTCTACCCACTGAGCCAAATCCCAGCATTCATTTTACTAGTAGTCAAATTTGTTAATTTCTTACTGTACCTATTTTATAAGTTAAACTGTATCATAGATATCTACATATAGCAAAAATGGTCTATATGGGGTGTGGTACTCTTGGGGGATTCAGGCATTTTAGGGGTGCAGGAACATATCCCCATGCATAAGGGAGGGACTATTATATAGCAGCCTGCAGCCATAGCCCTGTGGCATCCAATCCCATCAGATCTCAGAAGCTAAGCAGAGTCGGGCCTGGTTAGTGCTTGGATGGGAGACTGCTTGGCAACACCAGGTGCTGTAGGCTTTGGAGAGGAATCTGGCAACCCACTCCCAAAAATCAGCCCACCATTGAAAACCCTACGAACAGCAGAGAAGCACTGACAATAGTGTTTCGCCTGTTATATAAAGGGTCGTGTTATGAGTCAGATACCGACTGGATGGCACGTAACAACAACAACAACATTGTATAGCGATCTCCTGACCATCTCCTTCTTCATCTCCAGTGACATGGTGCATGTTGCCTCCCAAGAGAAGTTCATGGCCAGGCATCCTCAGAATCATAGTGCCGACTTTCACATCAGGATCAGAGCTGCCTCTTGGCCCTCTAACCATTCACATAACTCTACCCTCTAAGAAGCTAAAAGCAGCCTGATCATTTTCCTATTGCCAAGCCCCTCAAATAAATTAAAAACACAGCCATTCCTGCTTTAACATTTATTTTGACAATGCACGCTTGTTTTCATGGGAGGCACATATCAGGGGACAATTTGAGCATTACAGCAATTTTGCATTTGCTTCTGCAGTTTCCTCCATGAGAAATGCTAGGTGACGACAGAAGACTGTGCCCAGCTGGACGGAGCCATGTGGGACATTTCCCCTGGTTTCAGATCACTCTTCCCTTTCCATGGCTGCCATTAATGCACCAGCTGCAGCTCTTCCCATGCCCGCTCCCACAAGCAAGCTTTAGGCCTTGCTCTAGGTAAAGTGCCATATTTCTTTGAGTTTTTAATATATTTCTTTACTATCTTATAGGTTTAAAACTGTGCTACTGTCCCTTTAGATCGTTTTTAAATATCAGTGATGAAGTGTTGAAATTGTCTACCGAGCCTAATTTTCCCCATAATCCCTGTGGTTTTGATACATCATTTTGCAGAGCAGGTGATTTTCAGAAACATCATAAAAGAATCAATAATAGAGCTTATATCTTCTTACAATCTGTTGATGGGATAGGGGAGTATTTGTCATGAAGGTACATCTCTCAATAAACACATATCCTGTGCCAGGCCTGGTGCGGGAAACCCAGGGATGAACAACACACACTTAATCCCCACTCTCTTAAAGCTTACCGAATATAGACCTACCAGCCTCCCAGTCTCCCAAGAGGAAGAATAAATAGAGGGGCAGGGGTGCTAATGAAATGACACAATTTCTGGATCAGCTAATCCAGCCACTGGAAATAGGAAAAAGGAACGACTTCATATTTGTTGGGTCATCTGTCTTGCAGTCTATGACAGGTGTTTGTATGTGCATTGAATCAATTCAATCCCACTACCCCCTCTCATGAGCTTCATGTCTGCCATTTTGGAAGTAAAAGTATAGAGAGTTTCAGCTGGTTCCCACAAGTTAGGGCTCAAATCCGGTTGAGCTCTGAAATGAACACACCAGTACACACCATGATTTCCCCTAGTTCATTCAATGTTGACTGAATTTCGGACCAAATGTGTTCTTGATCCTGTGGCTTCCTTGTATGGAGCCCATGAAGTGACCACAGAAGGGGCAGTTGGAGCTGCCAATTAAGAGTAGACGAAATTTATCCTACCAGTGTGAATGAAGGAGTGAAACAAGTACAGAGATTATTAACAGATATTCGCCTTCAACCTGAAGTAGCACTAATGCGTTTTGCATACTTCAGGCAATCATACACTGGGACATTTTGTAGAAGTGTGTCTCATATGGGAGCGATAAGCGGTCATCTTATGTCTGTAAAATGCAAAGGCAATCTCAAGTGCTGCCTGAGAGATCATTACGGGCCGGAAATGGCCACACTGTGGAGTTGTAACCATTCGGTGCCAGCGTGGAAATGAAAAGCTAGAAATGCTGCCAAAAACGCAGTAAAAACAAACCATTCATCCTGTGTCTGTGGCTTGTATTCATCACTGCAGACAACAGGTAATGCTGTTGCCCTTGGCCTTGGAAGCCTGTGCCGTGTGGTTTATGAGCCCTTCGCCATCTCTCGCTGTTCTGCCAGACTTGATGGTGATGGCTCCGGGCTGGCTGGAGGAGAGAGACCCCCCGGTGGACATGGACAGGAAGCTGAGGGACAAAGGTGTGTTATATACTCTGAAGGGATGACAATCGTCTCGTGGTCCAGAATGCATTGTCCCTTGGGACCCCCAGCCAGAGTAACACAGTTCACTTTTATCCTAGCACATTTGATGTATACTCTGTTGGAGGGGAAAAAAATCCTCTTCTGACATGATTGTGGTAGAAATCTCTTTGTATTCTTTCTTTCTTGCCCCAGTATGTTCATCTATTGTTGTTGTTAGGTGCTGTCGAGTCAGGTCCAACTCATAGCAACCCTATGTACAACAGAACGAAACACTCCCCAACATTGTGCCATGCCCAGCACTATGTCACTGCTCCTCTGTTATTCATAGGGTTTTCGGTGGCTGGTTGTTTTGGGAGTGGGCTGCAGGGTCCTTCTCCCAAGCCTGTAGCACTCAGTATTCCCAGGCAATCTCCTATCCAAGGACTAACCAGGCTTTTGAGATCTGACCAGATCTGACACCAGGGTTTTATGGCTATAGACCTCCACGTAAAATGCATGGCATGGAGGGCAGTACTGAGATGGTAGAATTTTTCTAACATCAGAATTTCAATCAGGCTGGAGTTTCCTCCAAAAAAGGCCAGTGATCTTTCCAGAAACACTGTCCTTTGTCTTGAGGCACACAGAATCCCCAAATCCCTAAAACATTTCATCTGAAGATAAGAAAATTTTGCTTTAGCCCAGGCTGAAAAAGAAAGAAGGGGAAAAAGTCATCTATCAGATGTAGTCAGGAAAAATCCTGTTGCTTAGGGAGAAGGTAAATTAAAGGCTCCTATCTTATCTGTATTTCAATTAAAATCTTAGTTTTGGTCCCCGGCAGTGCAAACCATTGAAGTTTTTCCAAGTTAAAAAAAATTCAGTAGATAGACGTTAAAAAAAAACTCAGTAGATAGACGTTAAAAAAAAACTCTAATGGCCACATTCTCCATGTGATATGACTACTTCTCATGGCAGGGAGAATTGGCATGAGGGATATTTTGAAAGAGCTATGCACTTACAAAGGTGGCAAGGGCCATGATTGCATTGCCCTGGTGAATTTCTTCTTACAGCATCTTTTTTTTTTTCAATTCTTTTTGGCAGTCATAGTTTTTCATGAAGCCCTATTTGAATAGTTGCAAATATACCCCCAATGCTTAGGGAAGAACAGCCCAGGAGGAGAAGAAAACCAGGGAAAGAACTTACGAACTATCTACATGTCTCATGATCAAAATCATTTTGAAACACGAGTTCGAGATTGGGTTTATTTCAACAGTTGTTGTTGTTGTTAGGTGCCGTCGATTCGGTATTGGATTCATAGAGACCCTAGGTACAACAGACGAAACACTATTGTCAGTGTTTCTCTGCTATATGTAGGATTTTCAGTGGCGGGTTGATTTTTGGGAGTGGGTTGCTGGGTCCGTCTCCCAAGCCTACAGCACCTGGTGTTCCCAGGCGGTCTCCCTTCCAAGGACTAACCAGGTCCGACCTTGCTTAGCTTCTGAGATCTGACAGGATTGGATGCCACACGGCTAAGGCTGCAGGCCTTATTTCAACAGAGGTGGAAAAAAAAAAAGATAACCCAGCATTTGGGTTGGAGAATATTAGCCTTGACAGCACTTTTTATTGAAATAACACTGTAGAACCCAGTGAATGAGATCCAGGGGTCCATGCTAAACCATAAACCAAATATCAAGAAATAGACCACTCAGTCATTCAGCCCATGCATTGCATGTGCAAGGATATGAACTGGTTTCCGAAGTGAAAATAAAGCTAATGCAGCACATGGGTTTGAGTGAGCCAGCAAGTAGATGCGAATGAAGACTTTCTGGGTTCGCAAGGCTGTGCTATGGAGTCTGCAGAGAGAGAGGATGTGGAGTGTGTTCTGGAATGATAGCACCAGGTAGGTTCTAGTGTTAGCTTCACTATGGGTGACCAAGAGCAAGGTCACTACACATCCTTCTTGAAGGACGAGAAGTGAATATTCTAGGCTTTGTGGTCCACATGTTGCTCAAGTCCGCAAGTGTGGCACAAAAGCAGCCATAGGAAATGTGTGAAGAAATAAAACTTTATTGGTGGACATTATTATTTGAATTTTGTATACTTTTCACAGGTCCTAAAATAGTCTCCTTGTTTTGATTTTTTAATCTTTAAAACATGTAAGAACCACTCTTAACTCACACACTATATGCAGAACAGACAGTGGCCGGCTTTGGGTGTTTGGCGGTAGTTTTCCAACCACTGATCAAGATGATTGCTCAATATCACCATGAGTTGTCAGGTTCGTAGCTAAAGAAGCGACGAAGAGAACAGCTAGTGTGAGTTATGAGGACACTTTGCCTCTGAGAATTCCAAGAGGCAGCAGCTAATTCTTTGGAGACAATTAGCTTGCATTGGGGAAGAAGCTGTGGCCCATTGGTTAGCTAGAAATGGCTAGTGGAGAGAGGGACAGGTTAACCATAGTATAAATGGTAAGTTCTCTTACTGAGTCATGTTTGTTGAGCGTTAGATATATTCTACACGTCTCTATCTTTCACCTCTTATCAATGGAGCCAGGTGGGTATAATTCCCATGTCACCTTGCAAATGAAGAGACTGAACCCCAAGGTGTGCCCAGAGTTGATGAAGAGTGGATCCGGCAGATCCAGGAAACATGGGTCACAGCTGCTGCGTAGAAGCACACATCTGCAACTCTGGAATGGAAGAGTTATGAGCTCAGGGCCACGCATCACTATTTGGCAGCTGCAAGCTTTCTATCCTCTCTGAGCTTCAGTTTTTCTCAGCTGTGAAACGGAATAATAACTGTGCCTATTTCGTAACATGATTGTTGTTAGGTGCCGTCCAGTCATTGTTTTTGTTGTAATTTGCAGTTGAGTTGGTATCTAATTCATAGGCATTGTCATAGGGTTTTCAATAGCTGACAGTTTTGGGATTGCCTTGGGAGTGGATTGCCAGGTCCTTCTCCCAGTGTCAAGTCATAGCGACCCTTATAAGATTTTCAATGGCTGATTGTTTTGGGATTGCCTCAGTAGTGGATTGCCACATCCTTCTCCCATCATAAGAAGATAAGGAAGAGTAAATGAATTTGTGGTGTGTAACGAGCACTCAGTAAGTGTTGGCCAGTTTTCCATTAACTATCCATTGTCCTACATCTCCTCAAACCTGGTCAGATGTGGGCCTACATGACATCCTTTGCTTTGAAATCGCCCCATTCTGATTTTGCTGCTTCGGGACTCATTCTTTGCATGAGGATTTGGCAAATGAGGCCACGCTCCCTCCATCCATAAACATGAGATTCATAATCCTGTGACTAGCCTTGAAGCATCCTGAGGATTTTTAGGCAGCCCCTGAAACCCTCCCAGGAGTCCTCGCATCGTCCCGGCCTCCCGTGAGTCCCAAAACATAAGCCATAGCCAGAACCGCTGACAGAATGCAGAGCCAGCTGGCTTGAAGGGACCTGGAGGGAGCATCTCACCTGACCCGGCCTCCTAGGGGAGCAGCAGGCAAATCACCTCCCCCAGCGCCTCAGGTGGCTCTCACCTCGGGAAAGAGCCCGGGATCAGCTCAGCTCAGCTCCAGCTCATCTCACGCTGGCCTCCCTAATTATTCTAGGCAAAGGAATTCCTGAGTTTTGAAGACTGCCTTTTCTGGATTTTAACATCCAGATCAGATTGTACCCTGGCATACTCTAAGAGTTTCTCTTCCTAGAACTTCAGGACTCCCAGGACCCATAGGACAAAATTCATATTTTCTTTTTCTGGGATTCAGCATTGTTCAAACTTTCGGCCACGTGTGCCACAGAAATTTGCCACGTTCCATTCTGAGCCTTCAAGCATTTTAAGAAGCACAGTTTACTGTCTGTGAAATTGGGAGGCACCATAAAATCAATGGCAGGCTCCCATCCCTTTGTGCCCAGGTGTGGTCATGACACAGTGCCATGGTGTGCCATTCAAACTTTCGGCCACGTGTGCCACAGAAATTTGCCAGATCCCATTTTGAGCCTTTAAGCATTTTAAGAAGCACAGTTTAGCTTCTGTGAAATTGGGAGGCACCTTAAAATCAATGGCAGGCTCCCATCCCTTTGTGCCCAGGTGTGGTCATGACGCAGTGCCACGGTGTGCCTGGGTACAGGCCAAAGGCCAGCATCGTCATGTCCAGAGTTGCAGAGGTGACAGTAACCAGGAAATGGTGGCACAGCATCCTTTGTGACCTCCAGGTCCTTGTGAGTGGTGAGATTTAGCTGGACTTAGCAATATTCGTACATAAGACTCAAAAGTGGCAGGGTCTCTATAATGGCAAAACTAGGTTAATTGCCCAGTCAAAACAACCTTCATTCTTTTTTTTTTTTTTCAGTACTGTGGGTTGAACCCAGGATCTTGCGCCTGCATGCTTTGCAAGTGCTGGACCACTGAGCTGAGCCCCCAGCCCACTTTTTTTTTTACTTTTTGAGACAAGGTCTCACTAAGTTACACAGGCTGCCTCTGGTCTCCAACTTGCGATCCTCCTGCCTCTGCCTCCCAAGCTGCTGGGATTACAGGCATGTGCCACTGAGCCCAGCGCTACAACCTTCATTCTTTTGTGGATTCTTGTAAGAAATGCTGCATCCCCCACACCTTGATGCAGGAAACCTAATGCTGAATGGAAAACACAGGCCCTGACTGGAAAAATGATTCAGGAAAGTTGCAATCTATGAACAAATTTTAACCCTACTGCAACCATACTTTTTTTTTCAATCAGGGCAGTGATGGATGATGACAAATGATGTCTACTTAAATCTAAAGGCTTCCTTCCTATAATTATAAAATAAACACTAAGTAACCACAATGCATCATGCCGTGATTTTCAATTTTTGTTTTGTTTTCAAATTTTTCTTACTTTTTTCTTAGTGACACAAATTCGTTATTTTATCTTCCAGTTGTTTGTATCTTAGATTTAATAAAATATGGTTGTGTTCTAGTAGCTGTAAGTGGTACTTTCCAAATTTTTCCTGTTGTTGTTGTTGTTAGGTGCCGTCAAGTCAGTATCCGACTCATAGCGACCCTCATAGGCCTCATAGGGTTTTCAAAGGCTGACTGTTTCGGGATTGCCTTAGGGAGTGGATTGCCAGGCCCTTCTCCCATTTTTGTGGTGCTGGGAATTGAACTCAGGACCTCAGAGACTGCAGTGCAGCACTCTACCAGCTGAGCTAAATCCCAGCCCACAAATTTTTCTTAGTCTCCATCTTTTGGGCAAAGAGTTGATCCATTTCAGGAACTATTAGTTTTGGCCAATGGGTGGTGACTTGAAGACATTTGAGTCGCTTCCAGCTGATGCACTCATTGGCGTGTGAAGATTCTCCAGTTCTTTCTCTCCTTCTCCTTTAGTGACGAGCATCATCGGGAAGGCAGCTGTCCCGCCTGAGTCTTGGAGAGAGGAGGTAAGTGGCAGAGAGCCTCTGTAGGCTCCTGACAGATGTAGGACATGAGAAAGAATAAAGTCCAGGTGCTGTGAGTTGTGATGTTGGGTTCTTGTCACCGTAGCATAGTAGGAGCGTTGATCCAGACTACCAAGGGCAAGTGATGCTTGCTACATCCTTAAGCTGCATCTTCTTGGCTAATGTAACCACCTGTTCCATGTGGGTTAAACCCACGTGAGATTCTTGGTAAGGTATCAGCCACTCATTTCAAGGTACCTTACAGAAGATGGGACGTGTCACCACGTTGCATGTTGATGAACTACTCCTGATGCTTATTACAATGGAAGAGTGGAGAAATCTGTCTAATAGAATGGCTACTGCTTGGAGGACTGGGCTGGAATGAGGCCATGGTGGCAGGCAACATGATAAGCAATTGCGCTTGACACAGGGTTTGCTTAGATTCGTTCATAGTGCAGAGTCATTTCCAGATGCCGGTCGCCACTCCGCATGCAGTAACAGCGGCTAATATTTCTAAACATATTTCAGCTCCATGACACCTTAATGGTATACGATAACACTCGCTTCCCTCTTAGAAAAATGGATACTCTCATTTCTCTAAACGCGGGGCCTTTACCTCTAACCATTTCCATTTAAATGCAAATTTCAATCATGTCCACCTTTCTGTGTTCCAACACAAATACACAGAAATGATAGCCGCTTGAATCCCAATCTCAAGAGGCTGGGAGCCTCTCCCTACAGGGGTCCCAGGCAGGTTTAAACGGCTCTTTTTTCTTGTGCCCCTGTGTTGCTGGGATCTGTCTCAAAGGGGCTATTTTGTTTTCAATGGTGTGGGGCATGTGCCTCCAGGTCCGGCCTGGAGGTTCAGATGGGCAGTGGCGCCGTGCACATACATATTAAACACAGTTCACTCAGGACCCTCAGATGAGGGGCATAGACTCTTGTGGCCCTTGGGACGCTGGCTGAGATGGGAGAAAGGAAAAGCCTCAGGTGCTTTTGCCTTCCAGGTGCAAACACCTGTGTTGGTGGTCTCAGTGGTCACGAGGAGAGAGTTCTTGCTTTGTTGGTGATCAGATGGAGAGCGGGTTCTTTCCTTGTTGATGGTCGTGGCGGGGAGAATATTCTTTCCTCACTGAAAGTCTGGGTGAGAGAGCAGAGAGAGCTGTTGGTCTGGTGGTCTGAGCGAGAATGGAGTCTTTCCTTGTTGGTGGTCAGAGATCTGGGCCAAAAGGGGAGTCTTTCCTTGGTGGTGGAAGGTCCGGGCCAAAAGGAAAGGATTGAGCTGCCGCAGTGCAGCTCTTTATATAGCTCGCCCATGGAATGGCCTGAGCCAATCAGCTTTGAGTTCAATTGTCCAATCAGGTTTGGGGGATTTGTGAAGGGTTTTGTACAAATGTCCAACCAAGTTCCCTTCATTTTCCCTAGATTCCTAATTTACAAACGAGATACTAAAAAGCTGTTTTCCCAGTTTTGAGGTTTTTGACAATTTCCTCCCAATTTCTCCCTACACAATAAGAGGGTTGGCTCAGTCAGAAGGAGGCCAGCTCCTGGAACAGGGGACCCTTGATGGGACTTCCTGAAATGAGTTAGAGATTTATCGATGGACTCTGGGTGGTCTCCTTCATCCTAGACTCCCGGAGACAGCTCAGGGCCTAGCAGCTCCTACAGGGCACTGCCTAGTTTTCTCTTCCAAGGGGGAGGAGCCTTCGTTTCTCAGCACACACCTCTCATGTCTTCATCAAGTCTCCAGAGCATGGGTGGAGCCAACCTGGTTTATGGACAGGACCCAGGGCCACAGCCCGGTAAGGCTAGAGAACAGCCCCTTCCCATGGGACCCAGGGACTGGCAGGTCCTCCAGAGCCACTGAGTTTGAAGTAGGGACTGCTGGGCTAAGAACTTAGGAAGGGGAAGAGGGAAGCTAGGGGCCTTCAGAACACCCCCAGCGAGAGTCAACTGAACAAGGGACACTGGCTGAAGACCTCTGAGGTTCGTCTTTGCGTTGTGGTCATGGCCTTGAACGGGAGTGGAGCAAGATCTTGGAGGGCCTCAGCGGGGCATGCATAGGACAGGAGGGGAGGCTGGACCATCGGCAGGAAACAGGGAGGAGGCTGTGTTAGCATGGAGGGCAGAGGTCTCCACACCGTAGCCTCTTCCTGCAAGGTTCTCCTTAGGGGACTCACACGGCCCAGAGCAGCAGAGCTAGGGGCTCTGGGGAGACTCAGGGCCCAGGAGGCTGAGCTTCCCCTGCAATCTGAACCTCACATCACCATCAAAGAGCTGACTACCAGGTGGGGTGGCCTGCAAGGGAAGGGCAAGGGAGAGGACGCCAGCTTCCATGGGTGGGGTGTGGGCATCCTGTGCACGGCTTCCCACCTCACATGGGAGACTGCAGAGGTGGCCTTGGGGTTTCTAATGGGTACAGAATTCTCAGGGTCCCCTACTCCACCCCCTGCTTCTAGTGCTAGGAACGAGCGGACTTGCAAAGGAATGTGACACTGAGCTGCCACACGTGGACTTTTTCCTTTGAAAGCAGGCGGATGAACCGTTCTCTCGCTTCCTGGGAGACACCGAGTGCTGGGTTGCAGAGGAAGCCAGATGGTGGCAGCACGTAGGGGACTTTGCTGCCCCAGAAGCACACAGTTCAGTTGGGCTCATCCTTCTGTATCTGGGGCCTCCATGGAGGGGCAGCAAGGCCTTCCACACCCTCTGCTGTGGCTGGAGTGGGGCAGTGCAGGACTTCACACAGCAACCTGGGACCCGGTGCTCCATGCTGCTGCTGCTTTGCCCTTTACCAAGACAGGGAACTGTGGCCACTTTCCTGGGGGGGACTTGCTCAGAAGCAGCTGCACCGTGCACCAGACATGGAGGTGGGTGAGCTGCAGGGAGATGCACAGGTGAGGAGAGGCAGAGGCCAGGCAGGGGTCAGACAGGGGGGACAATGAAGTAGGGTTTGGTGTAGTGGGTAGCATGGGGGATCTGGGAGGTCAGCCTTCCATTTTTGGCTTCTGCTCAGTCTTTGATCAGCTTGGAATGGGGGAAGGCAGGCTCTAGGCATCTTGGTCTCCTTATCTCTAAAATACAGATCTCAGTCAGCTGCAATGGCTCACAGCTGTCATCCCAGTGACTTGGGAGGCAGAGGCAGGAGGATCGCAGGTTCGAGGCTAGATGCAGTCTGAGTAACTTAAATAGACCCTGTCTCATTTTTTTTTTAATGGCCTGGAGGTGCTACTCAATGGCAGAGCAACTTGCAAAGAAAGTGTGAGGCCCTTGGTCCAACCTATAGTGCCAAAAAAAAAAAAAAAAAAAAAAAAAAGTAAGCAAGTAAGTAAATAAATAAATGGGGATGGCAGTACCTGGCCTCTGATCCTGAAAATTAAAGGAGAGAAAGCCTAACAGAGCCTCGGACACCACAGGTCCTCAGTGAACGCCGTTTCCTGGGATTGCAATCAGCCTGTGCTCCCTAAGACCTGGGGTGGACGCTTCTCCCTATGTTTTCCTGGTCAGTTGACTTCTGTAAGAACTACAGCTCCAAGAGGGTCAGCACGTTGCTCAAAGGCACACAGCTGCCAGTGGCTGTTCTAAGTGGCACCTGCTGCCAGGAGGCTGGTTCACTTGAGCCCCGGATGCTTTCCGCTGCCCTGGCTCATGCTCCGGGGAAGGGCGCCCATGATGGGCAGCTCACCAGCCCTGACTCCACTGGACAGTGTCACCCAGGGCTGTCTCCCTGAAGCTCCTAGCCACTGAGCTCGGGTCCTGGGAGCAAGGTTGAAAACGGGGGAAGTTGCTGCCCTTTGTTGGGCGAGGCTGCTGCTGCTGCTGAGGACTAATATGTAGCACTGGAGGCAGGAACTCTAGCTTCTAGATAGATTAATCAGTGTCAATGCTTCCCAAAGACTGTTCTCT
This sequence comes from Pedetes capensis, assembly GCA_007922755.1. Lineage (NCBI taxonomy): Eukaryota > Metazoa > Chordata > Mammalia > Rodentia > Pedetidae > Pedetes > Pedetes capensis. The sequence goes on from VMDO01017682.1 coordinate 18,252, forward strand.
CCCATCAATCCTCTGAACAAAAAGTGACCTGCAGGCAAGTGGGGAGGGCCACTGTAGGGCACTGCCTAGAGAGGCAGTTTGACCCAGGGCCTATCTAGGCCCCTTGGAGGTCTGCGGCTTGTTCCCCAGGCAATCACCTTTGCCCTACATCCTGGAACTCAGTGTTGTCGAGCTCCCAAAGATGGCGCTGGCATCCAATCTGTCTCCTCAGACCCCTTGACACCGATTGGCTATTTCCAAACCACCAAACGGCTCCTGATTGGACTATTCAGGAACCATCCCTGATTGGCTACTTTTACAACACCAAATTTGCATATCCCCCCTGATTGGCTGAGACCCATATGGGGTGACTGCCTCTGATTGGTCCCCGGCTAGCCCCTGGAAAGTATATAAGGGTGGTACACAGAGCAGTCTGGGTCCATTCCATCAACCAGGACAGACAAGGGAATAATAAAGAGCTGTTGGAGCAGAGCACTTGGAGTCGGCATCTTCACTGGGAAGAAAGAAGCTAGGAGCCACCATGGGCAGAAGCCTCTGAACTTGCCCTTCTCAAGGCTTCTCAGAGCAGCCGTGGGCATAAGCCTCCTTTCTGGGTGGCGTGGCTCTTGGGTGCTCAGCTCCCCTTCACCAGACAATGGGTCTTTGGCGAGTTCCCGCTCACAGAGGAGCGAGTCCAGCAGCAGGGTGACGCCCCACAGCCCACCTGTCCTGCTCCTCTCGAACATTCTCATGGACATTGTTTTAAAAATGGCCGACAAGTTCAACCAAAGGGCCTCCTTGCCTGTGCTTCATCTGAACTTCTCCAAAGGCATTGAAATATGGACTTCCCTTCTCCTTACACCTCCCACATCACAGAACTCCCTGTGGGAAATGCTTCTTTATTAAAAATGAATTTCAAATTACTCAGCCTCGAGTGAGTCCCTGCTGGATGGTGGGCACTGAGTTGGGCTCCAGAGAGATTCACAGGCATTCTGTCCCAGAACAGCTCTGGACCTAATGGAAGACACAGACATATAAGCAGGTCTTCAACCCAGAGGCTGGAAGTCACCACACAGGGGCAAGCTGGAAATAGGTTCACAGAGGAGGTTATGGCTGGGCTGAGTCTGGAAATATGAGTAGGAGCCATCAAGGTGATAGAAGGGCACTTGGGAAGAGCCTTCTTCTGTTGATTTCTTTTTTCTTCTTGGTAAACATTTGAGACCATTTGATATGAGTGTCCTGAGTTGTGATACATGGGACAAAATGTCTTTTCCTAGAATCTTCATGAAACACTCCTGCTGCTGACCTGTGTCTCTGACATATCCTGAGGATGTTTCTCTCTTCAGTACAACATCAGCAAGGCTGTCCATGGGAGCCTGGGCTGAAGAAAAGACACAAAGCATCCACCTAGCCTCTCAGACCACCCTCCCACCCACTCCGCATATGGAAAGCCTGTGAGAAGAGTCCTCTTTGAAGGACAAATGCAGCAGGTCATAGCACAGAATGATGAGGACCCACGGCTGAAGTCACAGGTAGAAGGCATGGCTCCATGGGGTTGAGATCTTGATGGCTAATGCACATGCGTGAAACTTAGGCATAACTGGTTTGTCCACTCTCTGGATGAAGTTCTGAGACCCCGCCTCCAGGAATCCAGGCTCTTCCCTGTACAACGGAGGTAGAACATGTCCCCTTCCACAGAGTCAGCGAGAGCACCAGATGAGATATGCTGGGAGCGTACGTTGCAGGTGAGAGGCGATTCCAGCCTTCCTAAAAGCCAGAGCAAACTCACAGACCTCACCAGCAAGCTTTGCCAAGCGGATCGGATCCCTGGAAAGAAGCACATGAAGTTTCATCTGGAGCCAGTGTGCAAAAGCGAGCCGTGCCTATAAAATCAGAAAGCCGTAATGAGATGCCCGTGCAGGACGAAGCTCATCATCTAAACTGCATCCCAGTCAGAGTGAGCGTGTGTACGCAGGGGAAAGAAGCAGAGGAACCTCCGTCCATGGATAGCTGACATGCAGACCTGACTGCTGTACTTTGAACTGGTTATGGCCCGAAAGCACATAGGGATGGAGTGGCTTTCTCAGAGGCTGCTTCAAATGAGTATGTTGGTCAAAGCACAGTGCATGAGGCCTGATGTTTGATTGGGGAGCATGCCGCGTTTGGCCGTTCCGAGTGTTATTGAATTAACAGGGACACATATGGGAGAGAGAGAGAGTAACAGCTGGAGGCACAAGAGTCGCCATGAAGAGTAAAAACAACCCAGTGTCCACCAAAAAGCAAAACAGAGCCAAGCGGAGGAACATTTGCATGGGTGTGGTTTCTCTAGAACGCTAGGAACTCCTGAAAACTTTTTGGTTTGTATTGTTTGTGGTGCTGGGGATGGAGCACGGGGCCGTATACCTGCCAGGTGAGTGTTCTAAACCCTGGACCCAGGCCCTCTAGAGAGCAAGCAAGGGACCTGATTCAGGGAGCCTGGTACAGAGGGTCAGAGCCACATGCCCAGTGTGTGCTTATTCAAAGAACGCCTGGATCAGCCGGTGCCTGAATGGGCAATCTGGGTGTACGCTCATCCACACGCCTCCTCCTTTCCTCCCTCTCATTACCGCCATCGCCATGGTCCCACGGACTCTTTCCTCTCCGTGCCGTGCTCTTTCTTCCTGTCCACTGTCATCTAGCCCTCTCTCATTCATCTGACGGCAGCTCACCTGTCCACCAGCTGCCTGTGACCCATCTCATGCCTGTGACCCATCACTGGTCACTCTTTCCCATGTTGGCCGGCACCATCCTCTCGCCGAATTTCTCTCAAGGGGTTTCTTGAGGTTCCGTGTCGATTTCTCCACCCTCTACCTGTCTACCAGTGGCACCACAGCAGGGGGAACCACGATCCTGCTGCCTGCTCTTTGCCACGAAGGTAGGACAGTGTCTGACATGACATGCTGCAGGCACTCAGGAGCTATTGATAGAACTTTCCCCAATGCTGTCATCCTTACTATAGCTGCTATTTGGGGAGCACGGGGGTCATCCCAGGCCCTGCTTCTTCATCAACATCATTGCAAATCCTTGGGTTGCTTCAAAAAAGTTGATAGTGTTTACCCCACTTTATAGTTTAGTGACCTCTCTGTCTCTGTCTCTGTCTCTGTCTCTGTCTCTCTCTCTCTCTCTCTTCCTCTCTCTCTCTCTGTCTTTCTCTCTCACACATACACACGCACGTGCATACACACTCATCCACACATATTTGTTTTTCTGTTAGGACAGAGCTTCTGCAGATCTCAGAAAGTCCCCAGAAATGTAGCAACCGAGGTCTGACCCTCGTGGCCTGAGCCCAGGATGTCAAGAACCCAAGGCATAGAGGACAGGCTGGACAGAGATTTCAGAGCAGCCCCCGCTGGGGACCAGGAGCTCGGGCCGCTCCTCGGGGCTCACTCCCAGCAGAAGGGGGCCGCTCCCGGCCAGGCAGGAGCGTGCTAACCGGAGGCAGATGTTGCAGCTCTAGGAGAAAGGCTGGTCCCTGTGCATTTGGGAGAACTTGAAAGAATTCTGGGAAAGCCATAAATCTTGAACTGGAGCCTTTTATCAACCTCTAATTTATCATGGTCTCTTAATTACTTTGACTGGAGAAGTCGTAATCCATATGTATTGGAAATTTGGTCGGCAGAGGCCTGTTTTTCATGACAAGGGTGGTGCTTGACACGTGAGATTGCACTGAGGACAATTCCGCTTGGGGGCGGCTTTTTCCTGCATCTGTGGGCTCTCTGCTGCTCAGACTCATTCCCCCATCACCCACTCTCTCCTGATCTCTGGGGTGCCCTTTCTCAGGTTTGCCCATAGGGAGCTGGAAGGGGAAAGACAGACAGACTGATGCACCTGGGTGTGACACGTGCCACAGGGGCCACCCATGGGTGTGTGCGCCCAAGGAGAAAGGAAGCATCCGAGAGGGCTGCCTGGAGGAGGTGCCGCCTGTCCTGAGATCTGGTCACCTTCAGAATGCAAGGAGTTGGAGAAGGCCTGGAGGGAGATGATAAAACTCCCCCACATGACATTGCGGGCCGCCTTTAGTGCCTCTTTAAGCCCCAGAAGAATCCGACAGGTATCTCCACTTGGTTGGCTGATGGGCCATCCCAAACCTGACATGGCCCAAACAGAGCTCTTAACCCCTCCCACGCTACTCTTCCCCCACATCTCAGCTCAATTCTGCCCCATCTCACCCCATGGCACCTTGGAATGAGGCCCCGAGTCTGGAAGTCAAACTTGCCTCTTCTCTCTCCTTGAACTCCTTGGGTCTATTAATGAGTCCTGCTGGCTAGCCTTCCAAGCCTATCGTTAGGGTGCTCCTGCGTTTACACCCTCTGCTCCAAGCCTTCACCTGCCCTTGCCACCTTCCCGGAGGCAAGGAATTAAAGGAAAAAAATTCTTTAAATCCTTATCTCCTAGATAAGGCCCTGTACTCCTAAGCAGCAGCAGGCCTGGTGTCTCGAGAATCCCAGTGTTCTGAGGGAGCATGGCTGCCTGGGGAGGCGCATCTACTTGTCTGCCTTTGGGACGCGCTCGAAAGTCATGAAAACTGTTCCCTTTGCCCTTGATCCTTTGCAATGCACACCTGGTAAAGGGAGGCTTTGGACTTCAGAAAGCTCCAGCCATTCATCACCTATTACCAAAAACTACCCTGTGCAGCAAAGGCACCCAGATTCCAATTGGTAGCCACCAGAGAGCTGGGACTGTTCCCATGCTGAACCCAACCAGATCTCTGCATAGAGGTGGCTCTCTTACTGCGCCACGGTTCAGAAGTCTAAAAAATATGGGGATGGCTGTTCACAGAAGTCCAAAAGAGGTCTCCAAGGTAGGACATTATCTCGTAAAATGGCACCAAGGATAACTTTTTCATGATGTCTCTAAAACATAATGATATCTTCTAAGCATGTGGCACTGTCTTTGTTTTCCAACTATTCAAAGAATGCATGTGCATTACAAAAAAAATCAGAAGATAAACATGAGATTATCCAAGTAACTGTTATTTATGAGTGACTGTCACGTGATGGACTCTTCAAAGAAATTTTTTTCTTTCTTCTTCTTCTTTTTTTTTTTTTTTTTGCGGTACTGGGGGTTGAACCCAGGGCCTCACACTTGCATGCTTTGCAAGTGCTGGACCTCTGAGCTGCACCCCCAGCCCACTTTTTTACTTTCTGAGACAAGGTCTCGCTAAATTACGCAGACTACCTTTGGTCATGAACTTCCGATCTTCTTGACTCCACCTCCCGACTCGCTGAGATTATAGATTACAGGCATGTGCCACCATGCCAGCAAAATAAATAAATAAATAAATAAATAAATAAACAAATAAAACTTTAAAAATTCTTATTTTTACCCTCACATCCACTGCTGTTGTTGTTGTTATGTGCCATTGAGTTGAGTCCGCCTCACAGTAACCTCATGTACAACAGAACAAAGCACTCCCCAATTCTGCATCATGCACACAATCATTTTCATGTTTGAGGCCAACACAGTTGCTGAGACATCAAGTTGCTGACTCAGTCTAGTTGGGGAGTCTTCCATTTTTTCTTTGACCCACTGGTCTCCCCAAAATGATGTCCTTCTGCAGGCATTGATGCCTCGTGAAAACTTGTCCGATTACATCAGATGTGGCGTAGCCATCCTTGCTTCCAAGGAGCACTCTGGTTCCACTTCTTCTAGGACAGATCTGTTGGGTCTTTTGGCAGTCCAGGGTATATTTAATAATTGTCTCCAGAACCATAATTCAGAAGCATGAATCCTTTTCCTGTCTCTCTTATTAAATGTCCAGCTTTCACAACTGTATGTTGTGACTGAAATTATCGTGACATGAGTCAGGTGCACCTTTGTCTTCGGTGTGACATCTTTACTTTTGAACTTTTGAGTTTAAAGAGGTCTTTTGCCAAAGCTTTTCACAATGCATCTTTTGATTTCTTGACTGCTGCTTCCATGGGCATTGATTGTAGAACCAAGTAAAGCAAAATCTTGGACAACAGCAATCTTTTCTCCATTTATCATGAAGTTGCTTACTGACCCAGCTGTAAGGATTTTTGTTTTCTTGATGTTGAGGTGCAGTTCATACTGAAGGCTGTGTTCTTTGATCTTTATCAGTAAATGTTTCAAACCCTCTTCCCTTTCAGCAAGCAGGTTTGTCATCTGCGCAACAGGTTCTTAATGCTTCTTCCTCCAATCATGATGCTGCCTTCTTCATAAAGCCCAGCTTCTTGGATTATTTACTCAGCATAGAGATTGAAGAGGTGCAGTGAATGGATATAGCCCTGATGTACACCTTGAACAACTGCCTCGTGGTCCATGTACACATTCCTCATGATTACAATTAGGTGTTCTGATATTCCTATTCTTCCAAGTGTTATTCATAATTTGTTATGATCCACACAGTCAAATGCCTTTGCATAGTCAATTATACATAGACATCTTTCTGTTATTCTCTGCTTTTGGCTAATATCCATCTGACATCAGCAACAATGTCCCTGGTTCCGTGTCCTCTTCTGAATCTAGCTTGATTTTCTAGCAGCTCCCTGTCTATGTACTGCTGCAGTCCCTTGTGAATGATGTTTAGCGAAATTTTATTTTTGTGTAATATTAATGATATCATTGAATAATTTCCATGTGCAGTTTGGATTGCCTTTCTTGGGAATAGGAACAAATAATGGATCTCTCATAGTCAGCTGGCCAGGTAGCTCTTTTACAAATCTCTTGGCATAAACATGTGAGCACCTCCAGTGCTGCATCTGTTTATTGAAACATCTCTATTGGTATCCTATCAATTACTGGGGCCTTATGTTTTGCCAATTCTTCCATGGCAGCTTCCACTTCATCCTTTAGTATCACAGGTTCTGGGTCATATGCAGCCTCTTAAAATGGTTGATCATCCACCAATTCTTTTTGGTAAAGACTCTGTGTATTGTTTCCATCTTCTTTTGATGTTTCCTGCTTCATTTAATGTCTTCCCTGTAGAATCCTTCAGCATTGGCATTTGAGGCTTGAATTTTTAATTCCTTAAGCTTGAGAAAAACAGCATGCTCTTCACTTTTTGTTTTCTACCTCCAGCTCTTTGCACATGTCATTGTAATATTTGATTTTGTTTTTTTGAGGTGCCCTTAAATCTTCTGTTTAGTTCTTTATATTTTAGCTGCTTGATGTTCAAGGACAAGTTTCAGAGTCTCTTTTCACATGTAATTTGATCTTTTCTTTATTTCCTGTCTTTTTAATAACCTTTTGCTTTCCTCATGAATGAGGTCTCTGATGTCATGCCACAACTCCTATGGTCTTTGAGCATTAGTATCTAATGCATCAAACCTGTTCTTGTGGTGGTCTCTGAACTCAGGTGGGATATACTCAAGGTCATACCTTGGCTGTCGTATACTTGTTCTAATTTTCTTCACTTTCAGTTTAAACCTGCATATGAGAAATTTGTGGTCTGATCCAGAATCAGAGCTGGGTCTTGCTCTGACTTTTGATATTGAGCCTTTCCATCATCTCTTTCTACAAATGTAGTCAATTTGACTACTACAGTGGGAGGTACATTTTATTATTATACCCATTTTACAGATTTGGAAATGGTAGTACTAAACGGTTAAATAGCTTTCCCATTGTTCTACAGGTGGTCAGGCATAGCAGGCATCTAAACTGAGTCAGCCAGGCTCCAGAATCTATTCTCTTAACCAATAAGAAGAAAATAATTTTAATGTTATCAACTGTTGAGAGCTGAATTATGTCTCTTCCACTCCCTCCCTCCCTGCGACTGATGTTGAAGTCCTAATCTCCACTATATGGAGGGAGGGTCTCACAAGAGATGATTCAGGTTAAATGGCACCATATGGGTGGGTCCTAATTCAACCCAACTGGTACACAGAGGCACAGCAGACATGCACAGAGGATGATCATGTGAGGAAACTCCGAGATGATATCCTCCCAGCCACAGAAAGAGGCCTCAGGAGAAACCAAAATTTTTGGCACCTCAACTTGGAATTCTAGCCTTGAGAATTATGAAAAAATGTCTACTGTGCAAGCCACTGTCTGTGGTATTTTATTATGGAGACCCTATAAACCAACAGCCTGCAGCCATAGCCCTGTGGCATCCGATCCTGTCAGATCTCGGAAGCTAAACAGGGTCGGGTCTGGTTAGTACTTGGATGGGAGACTGCCAGGGAACACCAGGTGCTATAGGCTTGGGAGATGGACTGGGCAACCCACTCCCAAAAATCAATCCAACATTGAAAGCCCTATGAACAGCAGAGAAGCACTGACAATAGTGTTTCCCCTGTTGTACGCAGGGTCAGTATGAGTCAGACACCAACTCGATGGCACCTAACAACAACAACAACATAAACCAATCCCCCCACGTGTCTGTCAGCTTGTTGTGCTGTGGGGGCTTGTGTGTTGCTGTGATGCTGAAAGTTATACCACCAATATTTCAGATACCAGCTGGGCCACCTGTGGTGGCCAGGTTTCAGCTGAGCTTCCAGACTAAGATAGACTAGGGAGAAGGACCTGGCAGCCTACTTTCGAAACAATTAGCCACTGAAAACCCTATGAATAGCAGAGAAGCATGGTTAAAAATAGTGCTGGAGAATGAACCCCCTTCCCAGACTGGAAGGCATTCACAAAACCACTGGGGAAGAGTTGCTTTCTGAAAGTACAGTCATCCTTAATGCCAAGGATAGAGTAGAGCCTCTGGGACCTCCTTTTGATGATGTGGCACAACTTACAATGAGAAGAAGCATAGTGGCCATGACATTGGCCTCAAATGTCAAAAGATCTTGTACATGGCACAGTGTTGGGGAGTGTTTGGTTCTGCGGCACTTAGGGCTGCTATGAGTCCAAACCTACTTGATGGCACCTAAAAACAACAAATAAACTAATGTGCTCACTAACACCAACACAGACTGTACAGTCATTCAGTCATTCACCAAAAATATACTCACCCCCTTGCAAATATTCCTGAAAGCCAAGTAGATCATGCTCTGGGGAGACAAAGATAAATTATATGAGAGCTTTATCCTGAAAGCATTTGCTGTCCATGCTTGTGCTCAGCTCTGCCCTGATAAAACTGACATCAGATGATAGGATAACTATTTCATCCCTTCCTTCGGTATATTTACTCATGCCCCTTAAAGGGCTGGACACCAAAGATATGGAGCCAAGAAAGTAATAAAGTGACTCTGCCCCCTGGGCTGTGGATAAATCCATATGGGTAATGGTTAGAGCCATAGCCACTGGAGCTGGGTATCATAGGTTCCAATCTCAGCTCTGCCACCTATTTTGCTTTGTGATTATGGACAGGATTCTTGGTCTTCTTTTGTCTCTGTTTTTTAACTGTCAAAAGGGGGTGTAAGAATGTTTGCTCTGAAATTTTGCCGTGAGGATACTGTAGGCACAAGCTGGTGATATTCATTATATATATATACATAATGATAAGTAATTGGTAAGGACATAGGGCTGGGGTATGGCTCAAGCTGTACTACATACAGCACATGCCTAGCATGCATGAGGCCCTGGGTTCAATGCCTAGCATCACAAACCTAAACAAAAACCTAAACAAAAAGGTATCACCAAAGCCATCAGGCAATGGGCAACTTGTTCAATGGAGATTTTTTTTTTCAGTACTGGAGGGGTGAACCCAGGACTTAGCACATGCTAGGCAAATATTATCCTATTAAGATGCACTTCCAGCCTCCCTTTTTATGTTTTAGACATAATTTTGAAAGTTTTTATAAAAGACATTTGCAGCTGGGAGGCCATTCTGGCCAAGGGCAGAGGAAAATGCCTCTAGGAGAAGAACGTGTCCTCAGAAGGATAGGAGTCCAGCTAGATAACTGTTTTGGGTTTCCTTTTCTCACCCCCAAAATGGGAATTGTGTTATTTTCCTCAGGTGTAGACATGTTATAGGAGTTTGGGCACAAAGTGTCATTGCCATCTCATGTCACACTGAGGAATGAGGGCAAAATACTGGGCGGCCTGGAGCTCAGGCTGCCTGTGTGAGCTGGAGGAGTGTGTTTCCAAGGGCACAGAGCCAAAGACCCTGCAGACTATGGAGTAGAGCAGACTTTCCAATATGGGAGTGCCCTCCCACCACGGGAATGCCCTCCCACCATGGGAATGCCCTCCCACCATGGGAATGTCCTCCCACCATGGGAATCTCCTCCCACCATGGGAATGACCTCCCACCATGGGAATCTCCTCCCACCATGGGAATGTCCTCCCACCATGGGAATGTCCTCCCACCATGGGAATGCCCTCCCACCATGGGAATGCCCTCCCACTCTGGGAATGTCCTCCCACTATCAGAACTCCCTCCCACCCTCCTCCAGACCCCCACGCAGGAAGAAGCTCTCTGCAAAGAAGGAGAGAGCAGCCTCTAAAACCCATGGCTTTCACTCACATCAAGCGCCTCAGAAGACACGGGGCTGGTGGTTGGGCTCTGGCATTTTTTATTCGTCCTACAATCATGCCTTGCAACAATTGGTGCCCATTTCACAGTTCACATTCGCTTTTGCTCTCTAGCCAGCTTTGACTCTCTTCCTCCCAGGCAGGGCTGAGGCCAACTGTGCACGTGGACGCTGGCCTCCTGAGGCGGCACAGCAGTGACAATTTGGCCACGATTTAGGGCAACACCTTCCCACCTCTGCTTGGTGTGGATTGCGTACGTCTTTGCTTGGGTTAAGCAATAAGGACCTCAACACATCAGCGAGTGTATTTTTTAAGATTCTCATTATAATAGCCTCTGACTCCACGCTCATTAAAGCCATCGTGTTGGCAAAGGTTCCCTCAGGACTTAAAATGTGGATTCTGCCTTCATTGCATTTGGAGGAAAATTAGCGCACTCTGTAACTTCTTGGAGAGTTTGCAATTTTGAATTCGAATGTGTCCCATCTGTGCTTCCTAGCCTGCATTTCTGCCCCTAGGCCTGAGACAGATCCCCCTCTCACCTCTCTCTCTAGCTGCCATGGGATTTGAGGCTTTGCCTGGACTTTGAAGTTTCTTTAGTACTCAAGGATGTCCTGAAGATTCTGTTCAGCCAGGCGCGGTGGCGCAAGCCTATAATCCCAGCTGATTGGGAGGCAGAGGCAAGAGGATCGCAAGTTCAAGACCAGAGGCAGTCTGCATAATTTGGCGAGACCCTGTCTCAAAAAAGTAAAAAAAAAATGGGCCTGGGGTGCAGCTCAGTGGTCCAGCACTTGCAGAGCATGCAGGCGTGAGGCCCTGGGTTCAACCTCCACTATCACAAAGAGAGAGAGAGAGAGAGAGAGAGAGAGAGAGAGAGAGAGAGATTCCTTTCAAACTTGGCTCTTCTCTTCTTTATGAAGCTTTACAATGTCCCTGAAATATTCACATCTACTCAGAACCTGTTGTTTTTAGGTGGCATCAAGTCATGTCCAACGCATAGCAACCATCACAGGGTTTTCCATGGCTGATTGTTACAAGATTGCTTCGCAAGTGGATTGCCATGACCTTCTACCATTTCTGCCATGCCGGATATCGAACCCAGGACCTCAGACCCCAGAGTGGTAGTCTGTCAATCCAGCCGTGCACCCTGGCAGCTGATCCCATCAGATCTTGGATGCCAAGCCGAGTTGGGCTTGGTTGGTACTACCATAGTGGACCACCAGGGAACACCAGGTATTGTAGGCTTGAGAGAAGAACCTGGCAGCCCACTACCCAAAACAATCAGCCATCGAAAATCTTATGAATAGCAGAGGAGCACCGCCAACAGTGCCGGGCATTGGCACAGCCTTGAGTAGTGTGTATACTTGTATACACAACAACTCCATGGCACCTAACAGCGACAACCCAGAACCTGAGAATGTGCTTTTATTTGAAAATAAGGTCTTTGAGACATGACCAAATTAAGATAAGGACATACTGGATCAGGCTGATGGGACTTTGTCCATTGACTGGTGTCCTTACAAGAAGAGGGCCGTTTGCAGGCAGAGGCATGGCCGGAGCACAGGTGGTGGACGGAAGGAGATGGAGAACGCAAGTGAAGATGGGGCTGAAACTGGAGTGGCGAGTGTGCGAGGCATGGGTGCCCAGTTTTGCCAACACACCCCAGAAGCCAGAGAGAGAGGGACAGGACGGATTCTCCCTCAGCCCCCAGAAAGAACCAACTCCACCCTTTCCTTGATTTCTGACTTCCAGGAGCCCCAACAATGAGATGATACAGGTCTGTCGTATTTTTTTTTTTTTTTTTTGCGGTACTGGGGGTTGAACCCAGGGCCTCCCGCCTGCATGCTCTGCAAGTGCTGCACCACTGAGCTGCACCCTCAGCCCATTTTTCTTACTTTTTTTGAGACAGGGTCTCACTAAGTTACGCAGACTGCCTCTGGTCTCGAACTTGCGATCCTCCTGTGTCCGCCTCCCAAGTCGCTGTGATTACAGGAATGTGCCACCGTGCCCGGCTCTGATACAAGTCTGTCGTTTTAATCCGCCTGATGTGCAGTCATTTGTCACTGCCAGAAACAAATACGGATTCTGGATCCCTTAGGATCCCCTTGTGACCCTGAGTGTTGCCTGTTTCCCACGGCTTTCCAAGTCAGGAGCCTCTCACTGTCGATTGTTGTGGTTGTTGTTGGGTGCCATCGAGTCGGTATCCAACTCATAGCGACCCTCATAGGGTTTTCAATGGCTGACTGTTTCGGGATTGCCTTGGGAGTGGATTGCCAGGCCCTTCTCCCATTTTTTGCGGTGCTAGGAATCGAACTTGGGACCTCAGAGACTGCAGCGCAGCGCTCTACCAACTGAGCTAAATCCCAGCCCTCACTGCCGATTACAGTGAGGCCGATTACAAGCTTTTCTTGTGGGAGGCCAGCACCACGTGTCGACCTGCCTTAGATGCTCTGTGGATGCTGAGTGACTCTCCCTTCCTCAGACTGTCAGTCTTGACAACTGGCTTCCCGTGGCCTCTCCCCCTGCATCCCCTCCCCTCTGTCCTTTCTGACTTCTCAGCATGCTTCCCTAGCCTCCCATCTCCTGTAACCACCAGGGGCCAGGCATGGCAGAGGTGAGGCTGGCATCTGGATGCTTTGGTGCAGGTCCCGCCTCACACCACAGAGGCGAAATCAAGACACCTTCTCTCCACGTCTGGTGCAGAATTCTAAAGTCAAAAGCCTAACAAGGATGGGTTAGCGTTTTCACTGTAGCGTTTTCATTGTGGTACATTTGAACATCCTACTAAAACTGGGATTTAGTTCAGTTGGTAGAGCGCTGCTCTGCAGTCTCTGAGGTCCCGAGTTCGATTCCCAGCACCCCCAAAAATGGGAGAAGGGCATGGTAATCCACTCCCAAGGCAATCCCAAAACAGTCAGTCATTGAAAACCCTATGAGGGTCGATATGAGTCGGACATGACTTGATGGCACCTAACAACAACAACAACTACTACAACTCTCTGGCATGGTGATTAGGAGCAGAGGCAGAAGAGGGAAACTCAGCACATCCATGCCTCATGGGCTTGGAGATAACGCTGGGTCTCCCCAAAGTCCGTTAGCCTGGGCGAGTTCCTGGGTGGGAGGTCATGATGGATGCAGACTCTGGGTCATTCCTCTCAGCTCAGGTGTGACGGCCTTGCCTTCGGCCCCCAGCTGACACCAGGAGAACCCTAGAGTCACTCAGGGTTTGGGAGGGGGTGCTTCTGAAGGAGGGGCAGGAGAGGGCCGGGTCAGTGGCACCCACAGGAGGGTGGTGTTTGGGAGCAGAACCTGCTGGAGATGATCCAGGGTGTTCCATCAGGTAGGTGGCTGGGTGTTTGGGGGGTGGGGTGACAGGTGGTGCAGGCCAGGGATGGGGTGGCCACGGCTGGGGAATCGGGTCTTGAGTAGGACTTCATTGTCATGGGGATGGGAGATCTGAAGGAGGCGCGGACGGAGGTAGTCGAGTGGAAAGGCAGGCAGACAAGGAAGAGAATATGAAGCAAGCAAGGGCCAGCCAACAGGTGCAAAGACCTTTGGGTGGACGAGTCCTGTCTCTGGTAGCTTAGGTGCCAAGATCCAAGAGCTCAGCCTATGTTCTCTGCTTAGCCATCTGAGTGGAGGAAACTCGCCATCCACCACGCAGCGCAGGAGGAAACACGCAGGACTCCAGTGTAGGATTTGCAACAGGGTGGCAATTTGGGAAGATGCAATAGGGGGCCTCCAGAAGAACATGTGGGAGCCAGCTTCTAGGTCCCCCTGAGGCTCAATCTCCCCAGTCTCTATCCAGAATCCTTAAATCATTTCAGATAAGCAGCCAGATCTAATGGAAGAGGATGGAAATGGAATGGGCAGAGTTCTGGGGGCAGCCGAGGCGTGGGTTTCATCCGGGGGCCCCATCCAGCTTCAAAGACGCCTCCCTGAAACGCCAACTCTGCCATGGGGCAGGGGCAGGAGACTGAGAAAGTGGTTATCCCACTGTGGTCTTGGTGGGTTCTGATAGACAATCGGAGGACTCACGATTGCCCACTTTTAAATGGCAACCTTATGCTGCCTTAAGCTGTGTAATGTAATGGAAGAGCAAGACTGAAAATAAAAGGAAATAAGACAGGAAATACGTCACATCAACTCCTTTGTCATTTTGAAGGTGCTAAGACTGTTACATATACCCACATCTGTACATCTGCATGTATGTGTGCGTATATATTTTGTATGCCTTCCAAAGTTGAAGCTCAGCTCCAAAAGGGAGATCATGCAGGATATTAAAAGCTTAATGAAGTACAGTTTCAGAGGTGTTAATATTTGAAAACTACAAATGGCAATAGCCAGAATTTTAATTTGAAACAGGTGATAAACGACGGACGTGGAGGTTGCTTGCTTAAGAGAAAGGCTCTGTGTTGCCGGAACGCTCTAGAAAGGGAGGTATCAGGTGTGGACTCTAGACTGGCACATGAGCAAAAAGAACACTTAGCTTGGGCTTCTCTGCCTGAAAATGCAGTGTAGTGGCAGAGAGAGATAATGAAGAGAAGCAACTGGCACAGTGATGGGACCCTGGTGGGACGGATGGCGGGCGCTTAGAGTGGGTGTCAGAGAGGGCATTGCTGCTTGCTTAGGAGCATTAAGGAGGTTCTGAAACGGGGGAGGCCCAGATGGCTGTGCCCTGCGTTGTGCCAAGTGATTCTTGGGATCACATTCATGAAACTTTCTCTAAATAATTTGATTTCACCAAATTTCAACATCTGGAGCAGTGGCTCTCAGGGAAACAAGCTGACTCAGACTCTGCTGGAGAAACCAGCCATGAGGAGGGGAGCCTCGTGGCCTTTCTGCTAGTTTCTAAAGGAGAAGGGAGAGAGAGAGAGTGGACTTGGAGTCCAAGAAGCCCACCTGTCCCGCCAGCATTCTGGACTCTTCCATACCACGTGTTGACTGTCCTGTGCAGATGTACGTACCCACCCCTGGATGCCCTGGGATTGTTTGATGTGTGCATTGTTTTCCGGGCAGATGTGGAGGTCCTAGACGGCAGGCTGTAGATTCAGTACCATATGCAATTCTCATGCACTCGCTCATTCTTTCACGCTTTTGTGAATTCATTTCATTAGTTAGCAGCCCAGGCTGCGGTAGGATCTAAAGCCTGATCTAAACTTGAATTCTGTTCCACCTCTGGCTGTGTGGCTTGGGAACCTCATGTCACTTCTACGCACTTGTTTCCTCATCCATAAAATAAGAATCATGATAGTTCCTCATCCAAATGGTTTTGTGAGAGTTTTAAAGGTAAAGCAATTAACATAATTCCTCATACAAAGTGAACAATATTAAATAGCAGAGGTCGTAATTGTTGCCCTTATAACCAGGGACAACTCAGTGTGTCACATATAGTATTCTGTGCTGGAAGATTAACCACAGATAAGGTGGCTTTGTCCCTTAAGGAGCTCAAATTCTAGAGATAAACGGACTTACGAAGACATAGTGGTGCATTTGAATTGTGTATTATCACAGCATAGTGGCAAGTTATTAATATGCATTGAACATTTGTCTATAGTCAGGTAGTTTTTATACATGTTTCATATATATGCCATATATTTTTCATATATCAACTCATTTAATCCTCACACAACCTGTAGGGCACTTCCTAGAGAGGCAGTTCGCCCCAGGGCCTATCTAGGCTCCCATGGAGGACTGAGGCTTGTTCCCAGGCAGTCACCTTTGCCCTACATCCTGCAACTCAGGGTCATCAAGCTCCCCAAGGTGGCTCTGGCACCTATTCCCTTGCCTCCGACCCCTCAACACCGATTGGCTGTTTCCAAACCCCTGAAAGTCTCCTGATTGGACCATTTGGGAACCACCCCTGATTGGCTACTTTTACAAACCCAAATTTGAATATCCCCTCTGATTGGCTGAAACACGTATGGGGTGACTGCCTCTGATTGGTCCTCGGCAAGCCCCAGAAGAGTATATAAGGGCAGTACATGGAGTAGTCTGGGTCCATTCCATCAACCAGGACAGACAAGGAAGAAATAAAGAGCTGTTGGAGCAGAGCACTCAGAGTCTTCATTGGGAAGAAAGAAGCAAGGAGCCGCCCTGGGCAGAAGCCTCTGAGCCTCCCTTTCTCAAGGCTTCTCAGAGCAGCCATGGACATAAGCCTCCTTTCCAGGTGGTGTGGCACCTGGGTGCCCGGCACCCCCTCACCAGACAATGGGTCTTTGGCAGCTGGTTCCTGCTCATGGCCAGAGCGAGTCCAGCGGCAGGGCGACGCCCCACAACAACCCACAGAAGTCAGGACTTTATAAAAAAAATGTATTTGGCGATAAGTCAATGAATCTATAGAACTTTTTTATCCATTTGATTTCTTTGAACGCATAATAGTAATGTCTGATGTTTGCAAAGCCCTTAACGGTTTTCCATGCTTTCCCATCCTTACCTAAGAACTCCGTGGCATGAGGATGTTTGTTAGTTTTATACAGGTAAAGCTGCTC
The DNA here is from genome assembly GCA_007922755.1 of Pedetes capensis. Classification (NCBI taxonomy): domain Eukaryota; kingdom Metazoa; phylum Chordata; class Mammalia; order Rodentia; family Pedetidae; genus Pedetes; species Pedetes capensis. The sequence continues at coordinate 35,141 of VMDO01017682.1, forward strand.
AGGCATGAGGGGTCCACAAGGCAAGTTCAATGGAACTGAGGTGAACAAAAGTCATCTTCAGTTTCAGGAACTTTCCAGAGCCACAACCACCCATCTTTCCCTGAGATGTGCCCTACTAGAATGGCACAGCACTGTCTTCTTGGGTTCATAATGTTTATGCTTGACCTTGGCAGCAGCACACACATCATTTTGGCCTTTTTCAGTTCACGTGATGCGTTCCACTCCTCTTGTGTTCTGTGCCCGACCTGGTTTTCATCCCCATTGCGTCTCTCGCTGCGGTCCCCCACTGCATTCTCTGGTGCTTTCTCATCGTTTTCCTCCATAGAGATTCATTTGCATTTTTCCAAGCTGCATCTCATTTCCAACTCATAATTCCTGTTTTGATGATTTCCCCGCATTTTGACTCCCACTTTGATCATGCTCCCAAGCCATGATGATTTAGGATGGTTCTGGCAAACTTCATTAACCTGCCTTCGATTCATTAATAGTGTTGAAGAATCAGACCAGACCCTTCCTTCCCCATCCCTCAAGGGTGAAACCCCTGGACAGCGGGCATCCTCCGTGTCATGATGTTTAGGCTGCTTCTCAACACGCCTCCCTGGCGGGGAACTGTGCCCATCTGTGCGGCTCTGGTGAGTGCCACTTCCAAGAGATGGAAGTTCACGTGTTCTACTGCTGCCTTCATCTGGTTTTATAAACCTATCAAAAGGGAGCGATCTCTCCCCCATAGCACATGTTACTATTTATAGATCCAGGCACTCTATGATTTTATGTTATGATTCTGGATCTCTCACATGCTTCCTGGACCCTTTGTTCTGTTGTTCCTCTTATTGGAAGCTGTCCTTTGATTTACTGCCTCACATTGCTCTTTCTTTTCTTGAACATTTACTAGCTGTCAGGCATCTGGTGCAAAGCCCTATGCCTTTCAGGACATAGACAAGGACAAGACCCAAGAGAAGTCAACCCCACCACAAAGAATATGGGCCAAGCAGCATCATTCACCTGACCCTGAGGGTTCACTGAGCGCTTCTGGACCCCAGACACTGCAGCAGAGGCATTAGATATGGAATTGTTATTGTTAGGTGCAGTCGAGTCAGTATCTGACTCATAGGGACCCTACATACAACAGGGGAAACACTATTGTCAGTGTTTCTCTGCTGTTCATAGGGTTCTCAATGGCGGGTTGATTTTGGGGAGTGGGTTGCTAGGTCCTTCTCCCAAGCCCAGAGTACCTGGTGTTCCCAGGTGGTCTCCCGTCCAAGTACTAACCAGGCCCAACCCTGCTTAACTTCCGAGATCTGATGGGATTGGATGGCACAGGGCTACAGCTGCAGGCAGAATGCAGGCAGGTATTGAATTGTTGTTAGGTGCCATTGAGTTGGTGTCTGACTCATAGCGACCCTCATAGGGTTTTCAACGGCTGATTGTTTCAGGATTGCCTTGGAAGTGGATTGCCAGGTCCTTCTCTCATTTTTGCGGTGCTGGGAATTGAACTCGGGACCTCAGAGACTGCAGCGCAGCGCTCTACCAACTGAGCTAAATCCCAGCCCAGATGTGGAATTAGACCATGACAATAGCTCAGCGATCTTCTCCTCTAACCCACACCAAAGAGACTCAGGTGACTCGCTCAAAGAAGTGCTGAAGCAAGGATCTGGCCTTGAGTTTAGTTCTGATGCATAGGCTCTTTGCTCACCGTCGGCTGTGACGCACCTCCATCATCCTCAACGCACAGCCTTGCGTTGCCTCTCCTCTGCTCCAAGCCGTCCCTGCTCAGCCTTCCCTCTACAGAGGGACCCCTATACCCTGTAGCGTCTCTTCTGAGCTGGGCCCAGGCCAGGTGTCTCCAGGCTGTTCCTCGTTAGGGACAATAAACCTCATTGTTTCCACAGCCTAGCATAGGGTGGATTTGGTGGTCAAAACACTACGTTGGGAAAATGAATCGAAACTGAACCTGAGCTCATCTGTCCCTGGCTGAGTCCAGGATGCCCTGCATGGAGTTACGCAATCCTAGAGCAAGCTCGCCACTTTGGGGGTTCTCAGATGGAACTAAGTAATATTTATCACCTTGGCTGTTGGTGCCATAGGCAGTGATTGTGGTGGTGGCGGGGATTACAATGAAGCAAAGGCTGCAAATGTGTGCTGTGAACTTGAACATGCGGAAAATGGATTTCTGCATGGCGAGCGCCAGCGCAGGTACCAGCATTATTCTGTTCCAAACAATGTCGAGATGCAGTCAGGTCCTCTGGCTTCTTCCCCGGGGACCCACAAAGCTTCTTTCTGGGAGCGCTTTAGCACTAAATATCCACCTTGGATGTAAAGCTCTGGGGAAGTGCGCTCCCACCTGGATGCCCCCCAGCTGACCTGAACTCAACAGATTTCAGTCTGACCCCCAGCTCCACCATCTTCAGTACCGCCTGTCTGAATCCCGGACACCCCATCGGCCCCACCTCAGAAGGAAAACCCTTTGTCTCAAGGCTGGCGCCAGTCGCCCACTGTGCCTGGAGATGCCGTCTAGACTCCTTCACCTCCCTCTGCCCGGAGTCTCCCTCCTGGGTCAGGGCTTTGTCATTCCCCACTTGGTCTCCTGGCCCCGTGCTCATTCCTCAGGCGGAGCCCGTGGCCCCTGGGCTTCTGGCTTGGACGCTGCCCTCACTCTCCTCACTCTGGAGCTCATCATCATCCGTCTAAACCCATTCCTGAGTCACCGTGTGGATGAATGTGTCAGCGTCCCCCAGTCACCTTTCCTCTTGGGGACTTCTTTTCTCCCGTCGCTTACTCGTTCATCCCCTCCTATTCACTTCCTCCCTCCCTCCCTCACTTATGTATTAATGAAAGACACTGAGCCAGCCCTGTGGAGAGCGCTAGAAATGGAGGTGGCCTTTACAATCCTATGCATGGAGGCCTTGGAGTCTGGCCTCAGACCACCCAGCTCAGGAGGCCCAGGGCGCTCCTTGCAAGGTGAGGAGGGGGGACGCTGCCCTTGGCCTCTACTTTGCCCATGCCCCATGGCAGCAGAGGTCCAGTGGTGTGGCTGAGTGATGGCTCTGGCGCTTCCTGGCCTCCCTTATGCCCGCCTCTCCCCCTGCCCTGCTCCTGGTGCGCTCCAGCTCTACCTCTGGGACTTGTGGGGCATGGGGGGAGGTTTCTTAACCCAGGGAGCACGTGAAGCCTTCCTCCCGACACCACCCTGGCATCCCTGGCATCCATGAGTGACCCCAGTAAACACACGCCAGGCACCCAGGAGACGGAGTGACCAGAGTGACCCTGGCCCCTCCTCCCCTCCATGTGACCATGCAGTATATCAGATCCATTCCTCAGGTCCCTCCTCCTCCCAAGGAAATCACAGAAAAGGGCTGGGTGATCTGGAAGGTGAGTCTCCAACACCACACACGTGCACTGCTGGGTCAGGTCTCTGCAGCTCCGTTCTCTCAGCAACACCCTCCCTCACAGGTAGGTTTCATCCATCAGCCTTTATCCTCCAGCCAGGACCCTGGGGGTGTGCCATGCACCCCACCCTTGGCCCCCGGTTCTCTCCTGAGTATCCATCTGCCTTTCCAGGCTCCTGATGGACACCCACCTCACGAGTGGATTTCATCCATCAGCCTTCATCCCCCAGCCAGGACCCTGGGGGCTGCCATGCACCCCACCCTTGGCCCCCGGTTCTCTCCTGAGTCTCCATCTGCCTTTCCAGGCTCCTGATGGACACCCACTGTGACTCTTTCTCCAGAACAGCTTCTCTGGCTCCTACACCCACCCCCGAGACAGTGAACAGAGGTGGGGAGCAGGAACCGGAGAGCCAGCCTGCCCGAGTTAGAATTGCAGTGCCCCCTCATAGCTATGCTCCATGTTCACGTGTGAGCTGGAGCAAAATGTTCCACCTCCCTCTGAAGGCCATTTTCATCGATAGCAGCCCTCTGAGCCTTGGTGTTACCGCTACCTGCTCCTCCTTTTAACATCCTATTTCTGCTCTCGGAAGCTGGGAATTTAGTTTCCTTTGCTTCCCCTTACCCATACGCTGGCATTTCAACTGGTTTCCTGGCCCCTAGCTTTTCCTATCAGATAAAATTGCTATCTACTGGTCATCAGGCCCCTTCAGAGAGGCTCTGGAATGTCTCTCCTGCTCAAATGCCTTCAGTGGCTCCCTAGTACCTCCTGACTTATTTTGAAACTCTCTTCTGAACATTCCCAGCCTTCCACACATTTCTAGCTGGGCCTGTCTCAGTCCACTCTGAAGGCTGAAGACTTCAATAGTTCCCTCCCTGACACATCTCTCTTTCTTCTTCCTATAGCTGTACATTTCCATTCCGCTGGCCTCTCGACGTTTTAAGCAACCTGCTTCCAGAAGCATCATAGTTCCTTCCCCATCGCCACTGTGTCTCCCACTTCTGACCCAGCTCCTAGGCTCACACACATTTGTGCATGGGTCTGACCTTGGCCCTGGCCAGCAGGGCATCCACCTCAGTATGGTGCTGTGTGCTTAAGTCATTAGTCATAAAGAATTGAGCTTTGCCATTCATCTACCTATACTTTTTTTCTTTTTCTCTGGTACTGGGGGTTGAACCCAGGGCCTTGAGCCTGCGTGCTTTGCAAGTGCTGGACCACTGAGCTGCACCAGCCCATTTTTTTGCTTTTTGAGACAGGGTCTTGCTAAGTGATGCAGACTTCCTCTGGTCTTGAATTTGCGATCCTCCTGCCTCTGCCTCCCAAGCTGCTGGGATTACAGGTGTGCACCACTGCTCCCAGCTGTCTACCTATTCTTTAGAAATCTGGGCTGTTTAGCATTTGGCTGCCACCCCCTTGCTCTCGTTCCATTGCATGGCACTCGCCTTTCTGGGAAGGGTGGAGCTGCAGAAGGCCAGCAGAGCCTGATGACTGGAGCAGCTCCCGGGGGAAGTCATCCAGCTTATGGCCTCCACAGAAAACAATCCAGCACGGACCAGGGCACCCACAGGACTAGGGGGATGGAGGACTGGGGAGGAGGAGGGGACGAATCCTCTCCACCCATCCCTCTGTCCCCACTCAGGCACCAACAGCCATTTGTACTGCAAGGCCTGGCACCAGACTCATCACTTTCCATCACCTTCTGCAGGACACATCCCCCAAACTAGACCTCTTATACCTACTTCCCCTGAAATTATTATTATCATTATTATTATTATTATTATTATTATTATTATTATCATTATTATTATTATTTGTGGTACCAAGGGGGATGAACCACAGGCTTTGCACATGCTTTATAAATGCTCTGCCACTGACCTGCATCCTCAGTCCCCTTTTTATTTTTTAAATCAAAAACAAGGGCTCACTAAGTTACCCAAGCTGCCTCTGGCTTCGAACCTGCGATCTTCCTCCCTCTACCTCCCAAGTCACTGGGATTAGAGGCATATGCCTCTGCACCCAGCCCCCTGAACAATTTTAACAAGGCAGTTGCTTTATGAAAAATATCTCTATAAAATAGGCATGAAATATTTTCCATCCAGTTAATAATTGTGAGAATAATACCAAAAGAAGTTACCATTTACTGAGGAGCACCTGCATATCCAGGCCTGTATGAAGCTTATGCCTATAATTGTTTATTTTCACAATAGCACAGCTGCTTAGGAGGGCAGTGCTATTATTCTGGTTTGTTCAATGAGGCTGTTGTTAGCAAAGGGGTCTTGTAGGGCACTGCCTAGAGAGGTAGTTTGCCCCAGGGCCTGTCTAGGCCCCCTTGGAGATCTAAGGCTTGTTTCCCGGCCAGTCACCTTTGCCCTACATCCAGGAACTCAGGGTTGTCGAGCTCCCAAAGATGGCCCTGGCATCCAGTCCCTCACCTCAGACCCCTTGACACCGATTGGCTGTTTCCAAACCACCGAATGGCTCCTGATTGGACCGTTTGGGAGCCATCCCTGATTGGCTGCTTTTACAAAACCAAATTTGCATATCCCCCCTGATTGGCCGAGACCCGTATGGGATGACAGCCTCTGATTGGTCCCCAGCTAGCCCCTGGAGAGTACATAAGGGCGGTACCCGAAGCAATCTGGGTCCATTCCATTGACCGGGACAGATGGGGCAATAAAGAGCTGTTGGAGCAGAGAACTTGGAGTTGGTGTCTTCACTGGGAAGAAAGAAGCAAGGAGCCGCCGTGGGCATCAGCCTCTGAGCCTGCCTTTCTCAAGGCTTCTCAGAGCAGCCGTGGGCATGAGCCTCCTTTCCAGGCGGTGCGGCTCTTGGGTGCTCGGCTCCCCCTCCCCAGATGACAGGTCTTCAGTGGCTGGTTCCCGCTCATGGCCAGAGCGAGTCCAGTGGCAGGGTGACGCCCCACAGGGTCCCCTGCATAGGAGGAGTTGGTGATGTGAGTCCTGCCGCACACTCGTATGTATACGTGGGTCTGCGTCAAAGGAACCACGACATTCATGAGATGATGCTGTGAGATTTCCCAAGCAAAATCATTCGGAGACTGGGGCTTCCTGAGTCTCAAAGTGTTGTTTCGATCTGTGTGAAACACTTGCCGTGTCCTCCTTCACCACACAGTGCTACCAGTGGCCTTTTTTCTCTCCCTGTGGATAGTCCTGTTGCTCCCAAAACCACATGCTTGGAAGCTCGGCCCCCACCTGCCCTGCTCCCCGTCTGCCTGGCCCGGGTGAGTCAGCCTTGGTTCCTGCAGAGGCAGTCGCTCTTGCCAAATCCAAAACCTCTGGATACCCCATACCCAGCATCTGGCTCGCCAGCCATGTCTAGCAAGTGGGAAAGGCCCTGAGGGCTCAAGCTTGAAATTTGATTTCAGTGAGAACCAACCCCGCTCAAATGCGATTCTTTAATTTATTGAAGTTGAATAATACTTGTGTCTGCTGAATCTTTGTAGCCTGGTGGCTGGAGATGTGACAGCTTCCCAATCTCCTGGGACAGTTGATATCTTTTCATTTCACAGGCTCCTCTCAGTGGTGTGGCAAGGACCACGACCCAAGGAGGGTCTGGGGGGCAGAGAAGAGCTGGTACTAAATGCCTAACACATGCGTGCCAGCAATGTGACAGGTCTCCCACTGACTATACCACAGTCAGCCCTTAGGCACCTTGGCCTAGCAACCAGTAGTCTCTTTTTGCATATGAGAAAATTTAAGGTCAAAGACCCGGGTCATAGGTCAGAGTTCACGCTTGTTATTTCCATGCGGGGAAAGGGACTGAAATTCAGGTCCCTGCCTAGACGTTTCAATTTTTTATTTAATTTTAAATTCCTACTAAACCACATGTCTCTCTTTACATGCCTGCTATGCTTTTGATTATTTTGGGACACATTCTCGAAATGCTGGGCAGAATCACGAGGAAGGCGTTTAGGGTCAAGCAGTAGCTCACTAGCCACAAGCATCGTTTTTCCCTGGGCTGAGACTAGGCTTTTCAAATAAATAGCCAAGTGAAAGAGAGTGCTTTTCCTGGAGAAACGTCGGTAATTTGAGGCAAGTAAACAAACTCTTTTCTAAGAGCCCCTGTCATGCTGGGGCCTGTGGGCGAACTCTATCAAGCAAAGAGCAGTTTTAATTGAGACAGGTCCAGAGGGACAGCAACTCGGGAAAGAGAGCTGGCATTTATGGACCAAGGACCCATGCTGGGCATTGCACAAGGTAGATGGAGTGTGTGATTTACTCTTTATTACAATCCCTTGGCCTGCAGCCGTAGCCCTGTGGCATCCGATCCCTTCAGATCTCGGAAGCTAAGCGGGGTTGGGCCTGGTTAGTACTTGGATGGGAGACCGCCTGGGAACACCAGGTGCAGTAGGCTTGGGAGAAGGACCCGGCAACCCACTCCCAAAAATCAAGCCACCATTGAAAACCCTGTGAGCACCAGAGAAGTACGGACCATAGTGTTGCGCCTGTTGTACGCAGGGTCGCTATGACTCAGACACCGAGTTGATGGCACCTAACAACAACAACAACAACAATCCCTTAGATGGTAGCATCTCCCCACTGGATAGATCAGCAAACTGAGGCACTCATTGCATAGCTTTAAAGAGTCTGAGCAGGTATTCCAAAGCAGACAGTCTGACGTTGGGAGCTTGGTGCTCAGCCACCGTGCCCTCCTCTCCCTGGCTCTGCTGTTTTGCAGAGGAAGCCTATACTCCATCAAGTTCACATTGGAGATTCCAACTCAATGAAGCCCTTCCCTGTTGCAGGTCAGTGGATACCTGTGCCTGCTTTCCAGGCAAGCCCCAAACTAGCTGGCTGGAAAGCCCAGGGATGCACTGTCTCACAGTTGCCGAGGCTGGAGGTCAGGATCGAGGCTGAGCAGGGCCGACGATCCTGTGAAGGCTGGAGGGGAGGCTCTGGTCTTCTCTCCTGGCTCCTGGTAGCCTCAGACACCTCTTGGCTTGTAGATGCAGCACCCCAGGACTGCGTCTTCACACCATCCCTCCATGGGTCTGTATTTGGGTCCAACTGTCCTCATTTCAGGGGACACCAGTTATATGGAATTAGGGTCAAAGGAATGTGTCATTTTAACTTGATTCCCTCCAGAACACCTATTTCCAAATAGGGTCATATTTGAGGCACTAGGGTTAGGGTTGCCACATACATCTTATGGGAGGAAATAATCCACTCCATGGCAATGTCAATACTGGGGGCTTATAATGACCTTTGAAATTGGCCCAAGAAAGTTTTCCAGCTCTGTGTCTTGCCACTTGGTTCTCATCCGCAGCTAGGAGTCTAGCTTCCCAGCCGTTGCATCTGAACACGCTGCCATCCTTTCTGCCTCTATCCCTGCTTCCGCCTGTCAGAAGTTACCCTGCTTCACCCTGCCTACCCAGTGAGTCTCTGCTCCTTCTGCCTGAGGCCACACCCACCTGGAAGTCTCACCAGACCCTACGTCTCTACAACTTGTATTCAGCTGTTCTTTTTTCCCCTGTGGTCCTTATTGCAATTTTCTGATCTTTTTTCAATGCCCCCAGTCCTCAATAGCCTCTGAGCTCCCCTGGGTTGGGGTCTGCGTCCAGAGTGTCTCTATAGATACTGTGGTCCTGTAATGGTCTCAAAGACGTTTCCTTCATGAATGAAAACAACACTCTTGTTACCACTTCTGAAACTTACTGTGCCAGGTTCCTTCATTATCAAGTAAGGGGGTTGAAGTGGGCAGCTCTACAGAACAGTCTTACACTAATATTAGGTAACCCTATGGGTTCTTTCCAATCTCCCAGAAAAGATGTATAATTTCCCAATAAGTAACTTACCTTTTCCTTTATAAGTTTTTCCTTTTCCTTTCTTTTCTCCTTTCTTTCTTTCTTACTTTCTTACTT
>VMDO01017683.1:0-44239 GCA_007922755.1 Pedetes capensis
TGTATGACAAAAGTCTGTCCAGGTGTGTTGACAGACTTCAGTCTTCCCTTTCTGCAATATAAGTAGTCTTCTCTGGTCAATGAAATCTCAGGAAGAAGCCTGGAAACAATGGTGCTGCTATTGTGGAAGATCTTTCCAGGTGGATAGGGGACTGTGCAGAAAGCCTGTCCCTGGAAGGGGATGAAATGAGGGAGGATCAGAGGATCAGAGGGACCCTGATTCTGAGGGGGGTTATAAGGCCTCTCAGCATGTCAGGATACCCATCCCTGGGGTATTGTTTTCTGAGCCCCAACATACATTCTGCCATGATGGACCTTGACCTGGAATGCAGAGCCTGAGATTTCAGCTGGGTTCTCAGCCCTACCAGCTGCATCACTGATGTTTCAACACTGTGGACCTGAGTTGCCTCATGTGGGAGCAGGCAGGACTGACTGCTAAGTCCCTTTCCAGAACAAGCGTGTGAAAGTAAGGGTGATTGTTGGTAGGGTGCTCTGCCAGGGATGCTGAATGGACCCATTGATTTTCACTAGTGGCCTTTGACTTTTTTTTTTTTTTTTTTTTTCGGTACTCGAGGTTGAACCTAGGGCTTCGCGCCTGTATGTGCTGCAAGTCCTAGACCACTAAGCTGCACCCTCAGCCCGTTTTTTAATTTTTTGTTGTTTGTTTGTTTTTTTCCACTTTTTGAGACAAGGTCTCACCAAGTTATACAGACTGCCTCTGGTCTCGAATTTGCAATCCTCCTGCCTCCGCCGCCCAAGCAGCTGATGTGCGCCACCATGCCTGGCTAAGATTGGACTTTGACTTTTGTAGGAGCAATTTAGGGAAGTTTTGAGAAAAATATTCTGAAAAGCTTCTTCTAATACTAGTAGCTACAATAATGACAATATCTCCAAATAGGCAGCTGCCATTTATAAACCTTTCATCTCCTTGTGTTACATTTGACATCCCTATAGGTGGAGACGCTTATTGTCCTCATTTTTAAAATGGCTAAGGTTCAGTGAGGCTAAATGATTTGTCCTGGAATAAGAGCCAGGAAATAGCTGAGCTGATATTTCAATCCTTAGCTATTAATTACAATTCCCAGATTCTTTCAAGCTCTATGTGAGCTTCAGTTTACACGGTGAGTGATTTCTGCTGCTCAGGCTAGACAGTCATTCATTTGGCAGTGCTAAACCTAGACCTTTTGGAAGGCAAAGGCTGATCTTTTGCTTTGAGAGAAATCCTGATAGTCTCTAAGAGCATACATTTGCTTTTTTTCTCTTATATTTTCCAATAAAGACATAGGTACAGTTAAACATTATATAGAGCATAAAGCAATCCAAAGAGCACTGTCTTACATGAATCTGGGGTTCTAGCCATAGTTATAATGGTGATGGTATCCGTTACATTTAGTAAAAATTCTTATCATCATCATGGCATTGTCAGGTGGGCTTTTCTCTTTGTTACCTCCAGTTGGGTTATTTCCATGTTATTTTTCTGAATTATCAGCCACGAGTATGCCTCTGTAATTTAAGTGAATGAATGTAGGTCATTTATACCCTCTAAGATATGATTTTACCTATAAAAACTGTACTGGATATATGTATTGTAACATCAGAGAACTACAGGTTAGTAGGCCTTTTTAGTCAGGATCTTGACCCCTTAGGGTTTCATGGAATTTCTACATTTTTATTATGGAAAATTTCCAGCATGTACAAAAGTAGAGAAAATAATAAAATGAACATCCATACAGTCATTATCCAGCTTTACTAATCATTTGGCCAATTTACTAATCATGGCCAATTTCTTGCATTGAATCACCTACCAACTATCTGGCACCTTATAAATTCCAAGCATTATATGATTGATTTTATAACATGCTTCAATAATAAAGCCCTCCTGCTATTTTAGTTAGAAATATCAGTGAGGAAACATTAGGGAAAATTTAAGATGTGTAAATTTTTACTTAGAAGTGTAAAATGGTTTTGGGAAACAGTCGATTGATATCAATTTTTATGAAGAAGCAAGCCACGTTTCTCTCTTTGTAATGAGACAAAATAATAGTTGGATTGTAATTTACTTTTTCAGAATGCTTTGTAATTCACAAAGCACTTTCAAATAGATTGCTCATATGATGTTTACAGAGTTGCAGAATAAGTAGCATTTTATTCCATGTTAAATATAATGAATAAGGTTCAGAAATGGCCTATCCAATATTGACCAACTGATAATGGACATCAATTGAAACTTAAGCTCAACTCAAATTTAAGTCCCTCTCTCCTTTCCACTGCACCCTGCACACACAATCTTGATGAAAGTCCAAATTAACAGGGAAAGATTATTTTTAGTGATCTTTTGTTATAAGTGACAGAATGCCAACTCAAGCAAGCTTAGGCAAAAGGAGTCTTTGCAAGTTCAGATAATAGAGAGTGCAGAGGTCAGCTATGCAGGTCATGCTTAGACACTGCAGGATCCAGGAGGTCAGACAACAACGTTGGAAATTAGTCACTTTCTGCCTCTCAGTTCTGTTCTGACTTATTTTTATCCCATTGATTGGCAAGCTCTTTCCATTGGTGGCAATGATGAGAACCATTAACTCCAGGCTTACATTCTACCAATTTACCAAACCTAAGTTGTTGTTGTTAGGTGCTATCAAGTTGGGTATCATAGCGACCCTCATAGGGTTTTCAATTGATGCTTACTTGAGGATTGCCTCAAGGGTGGATTGCCACATCCTTCTCCCATTTTTGCAGTGCTGGGGATTGAACCCTGGTCCTCAGAGAATGCAGGGCAGCACTCTACCAACTAAGCTAAACCCTAGCCGTTAGCAAACTTTGTTGTTGTTAGGTGCCATCGAGTCAGTGTCCGACTCATAGCAACCCTACATACAACAGGAGAAACAATACTATCAGTGCTTCTCTGCTGTTGATAGGGTTTTCAGTGGCATAGGATTTTCAATGGGAGTGGGTTGCCAGGTCCTTCTCCCAAGCCTACAGCATCTGGTGTTCCCAGGAGGTCTCTCAACCAAGTACTAAGCAGGGCCGACCCTGCTTAGCTGCTGAGATTTGATGGGATTGGAATCCACAGTGCTATCGCTGCAGGCTTAGCAAATCTAGCAGAAAGAAATTCATACTAACTTTCTCCCACTAGGTCCAAAGCCCATCCTTAGAGCAGGTGTGGAGTGATCCCACCTGGGCTGTGCCCTTCAATGATGTGAAGGAGGTACATCAGGAAAGGGAAATCCAAGTATAAACAGGCAAAAAGCACGTGAGGTAGTTCAAAGCAATAGGTACCTCTGGCCCAGCTCTTACAAATGAACAAGAAGTTTGGAAGTACAATGGGAAGGGGCTGGATGCCCCAATTCTCTCAGCCAATCTGCCCACTTCCAAACCTTACTGTGAAGATGACAATGTGGTTACACAAAGCTCTATTACTGGAGTGTTTTCATGGCTTTACCACTGGATGGTTCTAAGTCAAAGAGCATTTTCATGTTCACAAAGTATTCTTTTTTTCTTTTTGGCAGTCCTTGGGAGTTGAACCCAGGGGCTTGTACACAGTTTGCATGTGCTCTAGTCCTGAGCTGCACCCCCAGCCCATTTTTTATTCCTTATTTTGAGTCAGGGTCTCCGTAAATTGCATAGGCTGCCTCTGGCCTCAAACTTGAAATCTTCTTGCCTCAGCCTTCCGAGATGCTGGGATTACAGGCTTGGGCCTCTGCACTCAGCTCCAGAGTATTCTTATGCACATTATATTATGCAGGCATTGTAAGAACACTGAGGCAACTATCAGCCTTCACATCTGGAAGAAAAAGAAAAGTACAAGACTTGAACTTAGCTCATGTTTCCTAACAATGGCATTTCAACCCTACCTGTGGGATCAGAGGACCACAGGGCTCACATGGTAGTTGGCCACTTTGGGCAAGACCGAGGCCAGTCTTGAGGGAAGCTCCACTTAGAGAAGGTAATCACCAAGTACAAAAGGGCATGGCATGTTATCTCTCTCTGCTTATGGGAATAGACAGGGAACTGAGCCAATGAAACCACCCCAAAGGTCCTAAGATATGATGCCAAAAATTGCCAATAATCTAGTTAGATAAGGAGAAGACAAACTTAAAAGACTGTCCTAACCTCAAAGGAAAAGAATAAAGTGAATAAAATTATGAAAGCTACAAGCAGAAGAGATAGAAGGGATCCAATCTGTTAACCAAAAGAACCTCAGAAAGGAAGGACAGAATGACAGCTGAATCAATCATCAAGCAGAAATTTCTTGATCTAAAGAAACACTTGCATGTGAAAATTCAGAGCAAGCCCCAGGTGGGACCTGGCTGGGAGAAGTAGGTCACAAGGGGCAGATCCTCAGGGATATATTGTCCCTGGTTCCTGCCTGTCCCATTCTCTCTGCTTCCTGGCCCACCATCATGGGACTTGAGCTCCTCTGCTGCCATGACATAATGAATCTCCTAGAATCACGAGCCAAAATAAATCTCCTTATTTCTGTCAAGTATTTTGGTTGCAGTGATGCAAAAGTAACTAGTATATACGATATGACATTTTATATGCTTAGAAAATAGATGAAAAACATACCCAGGGAATTTCTAAGAATGGGGTACAATCCAAGAGGTGTGTAAAGGGAGAGAAACTTTAATCTTCCAGTCTCCTCTGTATTGCTCAAGTTTATTTTTCAATAGGTATGTAGAATATTTATGATTTTAAAAATTAAGAAATAATATCAAGAACATTTAATATTATTATAATTAATTAAAATTGATCTAGAAGTTTTGGAAAATAAAATATAAAACAGAAACAAAGGTATTAGGAGGAATTGAAACAGTTATTACTGCCAACAATATTGTCATCTAATTAAAAACCCAAACTGCTAGAATTACTAAAAATTTGGCAACATGGCCCATGCAACATATATTCCCGTATACAACAATAGCTTTCTTGTGTAGCAGGGCTAATATGATTACAATATATGATGAAATAAATGTAATAACCTAGTAGAAGAATATATGTAGGTGCATTGCTGCAAGTAGGGAGGGTAGAGGACGACAGCCTATGTGGGTGCTGGGGAGCAGGGTGTCTGAAAGCTTCCTGCTGAAGGGTTGCCAGTCCTACTTCCTGCCATTTCCTTTTGCCCAATTAGAACTGAAGAAAGGTATAAAATGTATATAAACACATTTACCATATATATTTGTTGTGTTTCCTTATATTTTGTTTGAAATATCCAAAATATGTTATATACTTTTATAAAGTTGTTCTAGAAATTTATGTCAATGTTAAACAGAAAACACATCAGTTTTTGTTTTGTGTTTTAGAAAGTTCACTTTTGTGAATTACATTTCTCAATAATGACAGATGAAAACAGTATACTACAGTAATAAAAAGCCATAGACAGTTACATAATACACTATTCATGTTGTTGTTGTTAGGTGCTATTGAGTTGGTGTCCGACTCAAAGTGACCCTATGTACAACAGGTAAAACACTGTTGTTAGTGCTTCTCTGGTATTCATAGAGTTTTCAATGGCTGATTGTTTTTTGGGAGTGGGTTGCCGGGACTGTCTCCCTAGCCTACAGCACTTGATGTTCCCAGGCGGTCTCCCATCAAAGTACTAACCAGGCCCAACCTTATTTAGCTTCTGAGATCTTATGGGATCAGATGCCACAGTGATATGGTTGCAGGCCACTATTCATAGTATAATAATAATAATAATAATAATAATAATAACAACAATAATAATAATTTAACAATAGCAGTAAAATGACAGAAAAGGCAACATGATATTTGCTGGAGTGTTTTCTTTTTTATCACAGATGTTTTCTTTTTTATTTATTTTACTATACTTTTTTATCTTGGAATAAAAATTTCAGACCTCAGAAAAATTACAAGAATATTTGCCACATTTATTGTATCCATAACTATAATACACTACAATATACATTTCATATTCTTCTCATCATTTTTCTGACCCAATTGAGAATAGAGCTCAGAGATTATAAACTTTCATTCCTAAATACTTAATTGTGTATCTCTGAGAATAAGGTTTGTTGTTAGGTGCGGTGGAGTCTAGTCTGACTCATAGTGACCTTAAGTACAACAGAATGAGACACTATCCAACACTGGGCCATGCCATGATCTTTTAATGATTGAGTCCATTGTTGTAGCTGCCATGTTTTATCTCATTTTGAGTTGTGCCACATCAGCAAAAGGAGAGCCCATAGGCTTTATTCCACTTTCATTATTAAGGTAGACTCTACTTTGAGGTGGCCTGCAGTCATAGCCCTCTGTGGTCCCATCCTGTCAGATCCTGGAAGGTAAGCAAAGTCAGGCCTGGTTAATACTTGGATGGGAGACCGTCTGGGAACACCAGATACTGTAGGCTGGGAAGAAGGACCCAGTAACCCACTTGCAAGAAACAATTTGCCATTGAAAACCCTATGAATAGCAGGGAAGCAGTAATAATATTGTTTCTCCTGTTGTATGTAGGGTCGCTATGAGTCAGATTCCGACTCGATGGAACCTAACAACAACAATAATAACTATTTTGAGGAAGCAACTCTTCCCCAGTCATTTCTTGAATGCTTTCCAACCTGGAGGGATCATTTTCCAGCACTATATTTGATAATGCTTCTCTGCTATTCATAGGGTTTTTAATGGGTAATTTTTTAGGGAGTGAGCTGCCAAGTCCTTCTCCCGTCTGTCTTAGTTTGAAAGCTCAGCTGAAACCATCCACTCTGGGTGGCCCTGCTGGTATCTTAAAAAAACAGTGGCATATCTTTCAGCATCACAGCAACATGTAAACCACTACAGCATGTCCCCCACAGCATGACAAGTTGACAGATGTGGGGGAGAACAAGGATGGTCTCATATAAATTTATATAATGTTTAATTCGAAAAATTTAATATGAGTGCAATACTAACAAACACTCTAAACTGAAGTTTTGGCAATTTTTCCAGTAATATCTTTTTTAAAAAGTAGCTCTTTCTCCTTCCTAAAGTCACAAGTTCAATTTAGTCAACGTGCTGGTTAGTTTTCTTCATCTAGAACACTTCCTCAGCCTTTCACTTTCATGACAATGACATCTTGAAGCATTCAGCCTATAATTTGTAGCAGAAATCTCATAGGTTCTGAAATTTTCAGTGGGGTAGAGCATCAACACAGTGTCAAAAAACAGATATTCTAATTAATGAGCCACTATAGGTTAACTGTGGATCGTGTGCCTTCTCCAGGTTGGTTTTCTTCTCTTTCAAATGGGGATAATGTTGCCTGTCCTGTCTCATAAGGTTCTTTGGAAGATAAAACGAGAGAATCATATGAAATTATGTCAAAATTATACACTATTTTACAAAATGAAAAGCATTACTTTCAGTCGTGAGTCAGTGCTACATATTTCAAAGTTTCATCATTTGTATGTGTTGTTCTTCCTGAGAGAAAAAAATGCTATCTGCCGAGTGTACACCTGTAATGCCTGTGCTCAGGAAGCAGAAACAGGAGGATCGTGAGTTCGAGGCCAGCTTGATGAGACCCTGTCTCAACACCTGCCACACAAGAATACCATCGGTCCTTCCCTTTCCTTCTCCTTCCTTCCTTCCTTCCTTCCTTCTTCCTTTCATTCATTATAGAGGCTTAGGCTTTTGCTAAAAGCACTTATATTTGGGCCTGCACATACCTATAGATACATGATGCATAATTAAAAGGAGGGCAAAGCCTTAACATCTTGGCCTCCACTTTACCTTTGCTCTGGATCACTCTTTCCTACAGTCCCCTAGGAGTCCAGGAACAGCAGGACTGATAGGTAAACACCTGGTGAGTAGTTGAGACTATCTCCAGGCAATGCTCTCATTGTGGACACGCCCCACTTGACCAATTCTGAGATAATGATTAACCAGACCACAGTTTGACCTAGACTAAATAACTACATGCTTTGCTTCACTCCCTTCCATATATAATCTGGGAGCTCATGTCAGCACCTCTAAAGGCAGGGCTAAGGACAATGATCTCTTTCTTTCCAAAATGGCTCTACTGATGAAAGTTTCTGTTCTGCTTTTCACCATTACTTTTTCCATTTGGTTTATGGGTGAGTGGTTGGACCTGATTTGTTGGGATCCCCAGAGTTAGGCCTAGACTCCAGTAACATTTCTACACACACACACACACACACACACACACACACACACACACACGTGCACACCGCTTTTCCTCTTTATCCCTAGAATGTAACATAACAGCGTAATGCCAATAGTTAAGTAGTCAGAAGGAAAAATGTCCTGGAAAATGCCAGTCCTCGATGGTGGGATCATTACAGACATTTCTAGAGCTTCATCAGTGGCTCTGTTCTGAGGAATGGTGGATGGAGGATATAAAATCATAACATGACAAAGGACCTTAGAAAAATACTAGGTCAAAAGGAAAGTTCACTCCAGAAAAAGTTTCGATCTTAAACATAATTGGGACCCAAGGATATGTAGAAAAATATTACCATAAAAAGAAAGCAAATAGAAGAGAAGTCTTTGGTGGGACAGGGGGATAGGGGAGGAAGCTCACAAGAGGGTAAGGGGGAATTTATCTGTGTAATGTACAACAAAATGCAAATATGGAAATGTCACAATGAAAAGCATGTCAGAATGAATCACATTTAGGTGTACATTAAAATTTCCAATAAAAAAGAAAAGAAAAGAAAAATACTAGGTCAGAGTGTTCACTTCCCAGAGATGGAGACTTGCTCAAGCCACACAGCTAATCTGGAGAGTCAGAACCAGACTTTCAGGTTCTGGTGGCTGGTCCACTGTGCTTGAGTTCACACTCAGGGCTTGAGTTTATCCAGTCCTCAGGGAGCCAATCAGTTCATTAAAAGATTGGAGTCCAGAGAGATAAACCCAGCAAAGTCAGTCTGGTCATCTAAGCCTCACCTCAGGGGCATTCAAAGGAAGTGAGTCTAAGGAGGTCAAGTGCAGAGCTTAGAGGAGTCAGGGATAAGGGTGGCCCTATCAACCCCCTGCTGCCTTTCACAAAGTGGCTCTAGCATGGGGCCAGGTGGAGCTCCTGTGTCACTGGCTTTATTTACATAGAAGACTTTATTTGAAAACAATTTCAAACTTGCAGAAATACTACAAACCTTTTCCTCCTAGATATTTCAATGTATTTTTTCTAAAAATAGAGATATTATCTTACATAATGATCTTTCAGTAATCCAGTCCAGTAAATTTATATTGATGCACTACTTTTGTATAATTTGTCATCCATATTTCAGTTTTCTTGGTTGACCTGAAAAATGCTCTTTCTAGGATTTTCCCATCCAGTTCAGAATCAGGTCTAGAAACAGAACTAGCATTTAGTTGTCATGCCTCTTTCACCCCTTTAATCTGAATTGTTTCCACAGCCTTCATCTTTAATGTCTTTTAGCAATTTACTTTTGTTGTTTTGATTTTATTGTGTGTGTGTGGGGTTGGGGATTAAACCCAGACCCTTGCACATGTTAGACAAACAGGCATCACTACTACTGAGCTTCATTGCCAGGCTTGATTTTGACAGTTTTAAAGGTTATATGCCCACCTTTCTTGAATTATAGTGCTGGAGACAAATATGGATACACCATGGACTGCCAAAAGAACCAACAGATCTGTCCTATATCAACCAGAGTGCTCCTTGGTAGCAAGGGTGGCTAGACTGCATCTTATGTATTTTGGACATGTAGTCAGGAGGGACCAATCCCTGGAGAAGGACATCATGTACGGGAGAGTGGCAGGTCAATGAAAAAAAGGAAAACCCTCAATTAGATGGATCGACACAGTGTCTGCAACAATGAGCTTAAACAGAAAAAAATAAATAAATCATGTTCATGGTCCAGTATTGGGTAGTGTCTCATTCTGTTGTACATAGGGTCACTATGAATCAGACCCAACTTGAAGGCACCTAATGAAATAACTGCCCACTTGAAAGAAGCAGAACATTCATCATCCAGGTTTTTCTGATATTTCCCTATGGTTTCAGTCAGGTTATGGGAATACTACATATGAGAGAGGTTCTTCTGAAGGTTCTGAGTCTGGAGGCATGCGATGCCCAGCTGTTCCTCACTGGTAATGTTATGTTTGATCACCATATTAAGGAATTGCCTCATTTTTCCACTGCATAAGTATTATTTATTTTCCAGTTCCTCCTCCTCCTCCTCCTCCTCCTCCTCTTCTTCTTCTTCTTCTTCTTCTTCTTGTTCTTCTTCTTCTTCTTTTTTTTTTGGTACTGGGAGTGAACCCAGGGCCTCGAGCCTGCATGCTTTGCAATTGCTGGACCACTGAGCTGAGCCTCCATATTTTTTTTTTTTTTTTTTTTTTTTTACTTTTTGATACAGGGTCTCACTAAGTTACACAGACTGCCTCTGGTCTTGAACTTGCAATCCTCCTGCCTCCGCCACCCGAGCCGCTGGGATTACAGGCATGCATCACTGTACCCGGTTTTATTTTCTTCTTTTATAACTATAAAGTAATAGGTGGGGAGACACTTTAAGGCCATGTAAATATCCTATTGCTAATCAATTTTTCTCTCTAGATTTGGAACATCTGAATGTTCCTTACCTGATCCAATCTCACTATGTTGTTGTTGTTAGGTGCCATTGAGTGGGGGTCTGACTCAGCGGTCCTCATAGGGTTTTCAATGGCTGATTGTTTCGGGATTGCTTTGGGAGTGGATTGCCATGTCCTACTCCCGTTTTTGTGGTACTGGGGATTGAACCCGGGTACTCAGAGAGTGCAGAGCAGTGCTCTACCTACTGAGCCAAATGATGGTTGCAAAATGATTCTTTTTTTGAGACAGATTCTTGCCAGTGTCTAGAACTCATGATCCTCCTGCTTCTGTCTCTGGAGTGCAGGGATTATAAGTGTGCACATACCTAGCCTCAAAATGATCTTTAAATTCCTGCCCTATCTTCACATTTACTAGTGTGCCCTCAACATTCTCTGGTCTGCATGAGCCCTCATTTCTTATTTGTCTATCTTTCTAGTATTAGTATTAGCTCACAAGGTCTTAATTTTTCAATGGCTGATAATTAAAGACATTGTTGCTCAAATTATCCCAAGTTTGCCAGGAGATGTTGGCACCTGTTTCTTTGTGATTTGCTCCTATGACTTTTTTTTTTGTATTTTTTTAACACTGACTTTCTGGCTTAATAAACTGTTTTAACTTTGTCTTTTATCTATCCTGTCCCAGCTCTGGAATTAGTTATCGCTGCTTCTTGAGTGCCAGCTATACATTCAGTTGAGCATACAAAAATGGAGAACCCAACCCTGGAGCAGGAAGACTTTGGGCCTTTCTATGACATAAGCAAAGGAGAGTGAATAAATAAAGTAATAATCTGGGAATAAGTTTGCTGTTATGAAGAAAAAACAACAACTTTGAGACTTAAATAATCCTGTGGCTATGTCAACGAGAATGACTTGAGGTATTGCCTCTGAATCAGATGACCTGGATTCAGATTTCAGCTCTACCATTTGTAGCTATGTCTTTAAGCCAAAGGCTTAATTGCCTCACCTATAAAATGAGTTTAGTAATGACTTATATATTACAAAGTCACACAAGGATTACATTTAAAAGCCTGTGAAAGTGCTGATAAGAGTCTATAGCACATACTAATTGTCCAGTGAATCTCAATTATCAATTATATTTGCTGGATTCTTTGTTCTTTTTCATTTTCTTGTTTCAAGTGAATGAAAAAAATGACCACAATTATTTTTCCAGTGAAAAATCATTCTGCTGATAGGGTTAATTCTTGTGGTTATGTGTAGAGCTGAAAAGACTATTTGGAGACATAACTTTTGCTTTCAGGCATGATTGAAAGAATATTTCTGAGTAACTATTCCAAGTATTAAAATTATAACCCTAAAGGGTATTGAGAAAACAATAGTGAGAATGTTCACTAGGGGGAGCTATTATAACAAATTTATGTGACACTGTGAAATACTTGTAACAAACTAGTTCATTGATAAATATATCTTTCCTGTGAGGTGAAAACTGATAGATATTATGGTGTATTTTCATGCCTATTATAAATATGACAGCTGAATGTTTTAGAAGATAAATATTAACATAATTTGGAGAGAACAAATATTCAGTAAGCTTTGTAAACTACTCTAGGGTCTCATTCTGTCTGACCCACAAAGATTTCATAGAAATTTTAAGAGCTAAATAATCAGTAGGGGAATATAGTCAAATAAATTTTATTACACATTAAGTAGTGAAATAAAAACAAGTGGTTTAAATGGTTAACAACACTGAGATGACTAGAAGGCAAAATAAAGACAAATGGAATTTAAAAGTAGCTTCTCCAAATATTCTATCAGGAAGTTGGGAAATTTTTTGAAAAGCAGTAGCTTTGAATTAGATATAATCTGGCAATTCTGGACACAGTGTGACATAGTAGTAGGGAAAAGAAATCCAGTCGGTAGTAGGGTGATTTGGGTTTGGGAGCCCCCTTTCCTGCTGTTTGACCACCTTTCACCCCTGCAATTCACTTAGCAACTATTGCCACATCTGCAACAGGAGGGAGTTGGAGTTTAAAGTTTTCTTTGGGTACTGACAATCTATGATGATAACAATAAATCAATGTAATTACATTTAATGTGGCCATTTGCTTAACTTTTAGTACCTTCAGTGCGATAATCAGGTGTTCCATATTTTGCTTCAGCCAAACATTTCCTGATGCCCAGAATCAGAAGTGTAACTTATTTATGCAAAAGTTTCTAACACGTAATTCATTGTTTTTATTTGTTTTGTTTTGTTGGAGGGCAAGAGAATAATTTCTTAGGACGAGACCAAGCTGAAGAATGTTACACTGGTTATATTAGTATCACTGGAAGAACAGAGGGACTAGTTCATAATGCAAAATCAAGTCAACCAATAGAGGAAAATAAGACCTCAGATTTTGTACTTGCAACTGAAAATACTTGTGTCAGTTTTGAATGTATTTGTAATTGGCTTCCCCAAATCATTTCCCTACTTTTAATTTTGAGAAAATGTACGTCAGTATGTGGAAGATTCCTTCAAAACCAATGAATTATATTTTAAAGTACACTGTTCCTATTTCAATCAAAACTTGCTCATTTACAGAACTCTGATTTAAACAACTACATGTAAAAAGACATTTATGGGACATTTGTGGAAATGTGAACTCTGAAGAATATTTGATGGAATTAATGAACTCTGATTGTAAATGTGGAAATGATAATGTAATTTTTTAAAAATGAGTCTCTTTCAGAGATTCATACTGAAATTATTATAGAGACAATGATAAGATGCTTGGAATTTACTTAAATATAATTCTTCAAAATAGTCCAGTGCTCGGGTAGAGAGAAATGAGTGGTGGTATGGATGGAATAAACTTAGCTCTAAGTTGGTAATTATTGAATCTAGGTCCTGAGTATAAGTACAAAGTCATGATCAATGCTCTCTGCTTTTGCATGGGTTTGACATTTTTTATAATAAAAAGTTAAAAACAAATCACATGCCAAAAAACCCTCCCAAACCGAACTGTCATTATTTAATAAGTTTGAACTTAACGTGGACCCAAGAAGACATCTTTTACAAGAGAAATTTGCCGTTCCAAGTGTTTTTCTTGATGATTGGGTCTGAATGTGTTAATCAATGCTGCCCTGTCATAGCCCCTGACATAAGGAAAATGCTGAAATGTGATTTTTAAATCATAAAAATGTACCCATAGTAATAGCTTCATCTTTTGCATAATATTTAAATCAATTCATTGATTTCCAGTTGCCTGATACTCTTATTTCAGTAACAAAATAAACGATACATAGTTCAGTAAAGTTGAATCCATTTGGGTTCATTTGTGCTCAAAGTCTGAAGCCAATTAAAATCTGCATCTTAGCTCTGTGTCTAGGGACAGGGCAATGGTCTTGTAAGACTTGGGCTCTTTCCTTTCTTTCCCCTTTCTTTCTTTCTTTCTTTCTTCCTTTCTTTCTTTCTTTCTTTCTTTCTTTCTTTCTTTCTTTCTTTCCTTTATTGTACAGTTGTTAATAATGTTCATGAGAAGAGAAATTAACAGCCAAACACATCAATATCCTGCGTTGGCTCTTGGTATATTTGTATATGTAGAATTACTAATGTAGTTGATGTCTATAAACATCTTTAAAAATCTCCATGGAAACCCCCAGAATATCCCTGAAAGCAGGAGTTCTTGACCTCACATTCCTATTCTCCCTCTCTACTTTTCTTTCTTTCTACAGCAAAACTCCTCAAAAGAGTCATTTGTGGTTGCTATCTCTAGTTCCCTTCCTCATATTCTTTCCTGAACTCACTTTATCCAGGCTTCTGCCACCTTTGTCATCCTGTGCTTGTCAAGATCACTAATGACTTTCCCTTTGCTATATCTAAGTGTCCACTCAGTCCTCATCTGACCTGCTAACCAATCATATTTGAGGAGGTCAATCACTCTGTGCTTGCAGGTACACATTTTACTGGACTTTCACATCATGATAATCTCCAGGTTTTCCTTATACTGTGCTGGACATTCGTTCTCATTCTCCCTCACAGTCTTAGTTTTAAAGGGTCAGGTTTCACCCCTTGGAATCCTTCTCTTCTCTACCCATGCTCATTATCTTGGTACATTGTTGTCTCAACTCAGCTCTAAATATCCTTCCAATGCTTTCAGATTTACATCCAGTCCAGATTTCTCCCCAGGAATTTCAGGTTCATATCAAACTACCCCCTTGACACCTAGGTATCAAAAAGGCATCTCAAAGTTAAAATACCCAAAAATAGACTGCTAATCTTCCCAAGTACTTCTGAAGCAGTTTCTCAGGAGTCCACCTCATGTAAGGGAATGGCTGCTCCATGATTCCAGGTATTCAGGCCAAATCTTGAAGGTCATCGTTTCTTCTTTTTATACCTTAGATGTAGTCCTTGCACAAAACCTGTTGTTTCTGCCATCACAATATGTCTAAATTTTGACTACCTCCCACCACCTCCACTGTTACCACCCTTATATTTCTTCTGCTTTATTTATAAAGCCATATATATATATATACGCATATATATGTGTGTGTGTGTATATATATATATATATATATATATATATATATATATATATATGTATGTATATACACACACTTGCATTGTTGGGAATTGAATCCAAGGCCTTGTGCATGCTAGGCAGGTGCTCTCCCAGTGAGATCCACCCTCAGCCCAAGTCTGCATTTTAACAGCAAAAACTGTCCTTTTCCTTTGGTTATATTCAGGCTGAATTAAGGGTAAGAGTGATGAGGATGAGAGGAAGAAATAAAGCCACTTTGTCAAGTTCCTCCTGATTTCTGCCATCCGTATAAAGCAATTTACAGTTTGTCACAAAGCCTTCTTTATACATGATCATTTCTCCTGGCCTCATAACAGCCTTTATGGATAGGTATCACTGTACCCTGGGGATGGGTGAGGAATCTGGGACTGGGAGAGCTTAAGGAAATGTTGAGGCTGCACAGATACTTGGTCCCAGAGATGATAAAAAAGGAGTCAAGCATTTGCAATAGAGCTTATCTATGTTCTTGCATGTGATAATGTATTACTAGGGCTGAGGATGGAGCTCAGTAGTAGAATACTTGCCTAGTGAGTACAAGGGCCTGGGGTCATCGCTAGAATAGCAGAAACAATACAAAACAGGGCCCATGCGAGAGAGCAGGAATGCATCACTAAAATCCACAGAGTCTTGATAAAGTCACTTAGGGTCTGCATATATGAAAATGCAAACTTCTACCAAAATGTCCACACTATAGTGTGATAGTTTCACTCTGCTGATTCATTGTGCTCTATTGTGCAAATACAGCCATAGAATCTTCAGTTGTATTGCTGGAAAGGCACTGTAGACACTATTTTTTCTGACGGACTTGCAACAAGAACAGAACAGGTTTTCTGAGTAGATATTATCCTGGCAAATGTGATGAACACTGCCACAGCTCACTGGATTTCCTGTAAGAAGTATGGCAAGAACCAGCCCCTCAAAATGACACAGTGCAAGAAGGGCAAGTTTCCCTGTATGCCAAGGGCAAGCGGCATTATGCCAGGAAGCAGAGTAGCTATCATGAGGAGATGAAGCTGATTTTCCAAAAAGGGCGAGAACTACAGAGAAGATTGTTCTGAGGCGTGAGTATGGTGAATCCAAGCGTAGGTCTAAGAGGACTTTGGCCTGTAAGAGATTCAAGCATTTTGAACTGAGAGGCGATTTTAAAAAAAGTGTCAAGTTATCCAGTTCTCTGCTTTGTCTTTTATTATGAAAACAATAAAATCTCGAGGATGTATAGTTTTAGGGAGTTGCATATGTAAAGGCAGAGGAGTGAGAAAGATGGACACACTCAAAAAACTGTAGACCGTGAGCTGACAGCATTGAGGGTTTCTTTTTGTTCTTTTTCTTTTTTTTCTTGAGATGAGATCTATGTAGCCTAAGCATGCCTTGAACTCACAATCTTCCTGCCTCAACCTCCTAAGTGCTGGCATTACAGGCGTGTGCTACCATGCCCGGTGAGCACTGAGTTTTGTGTGAGGATAGGGCAGGGTCTATTGTTGTTGTTAGGTGCTGTTGAGTCATGTCTGACTTGTAGCGACCCTCATAGGGTTTTCAATGGCTGATTGTTTTTCAGCATTGTCTCAGGAGTGGATTGCCACATCCTTCTCCTATTTTTGCAGTGTTGGGAATTGAACCTGGGACGTCAGAGACTGCAGAGCAGCGCTCTACCAACTGAACTAAATCCCAGCCCATGGGCAGGGTCTATAGGCTGGTTAAAAGGTGGTCTTAGAAAGACAAGTTGGAGCCTGAGCAAGTGTGTATAATCTTATCTTTCAGAGCAAGGAGTTGGACTTTGTGCTGAAGGCTTTAGGGGAAGACAACGGAATTCCTGGAAGGGAGATCATCCAGTTAAGGGAGATCATCCAGTTCTGGTCCTATTTGTCCACAGATCCTTTTGTAGCTCTTCCCTTGCACTGTTCTGTCTGATCCCCGCAGGCTGTATTTCCCAGGCTCTTGTCTAGATTTGGCCAGCTCTGACTGAATTTGGCTGAAGGGAGATGATTTGAGGAAGGCAGAAATCAAAGGTTTTGTCCTAGACTTTCTACTTCAGCAACAATACCAAGTGCAATATTTCCCCCACGGACCCACGTGTGGACAGGTCAGATGTAGCTGCCACTTCTGCTGGGTGGCCCCAGACTCTGAGCTACAGCAATCCCTTTGTACCTCCAGCCTTGGGCTGGTCCTGGCTCTTCTGCTGTGGCTAGCCTCTGCCTTACCTCACCACCCTGTCTTGGACTGCTAAGCTCTCTGTCCCCTGTGTAGTCAGTTTTTTGGTATTGGATTACATTTGCCTTTTTTTTTTTTTTTTTTTTAAGTACTGGAGGTTGAACCCAGGACCTCGTGCTTGCATGCTTTGCAAGTGCTGGACCACGGAGCTGCACCCCAGTCCATTTTTTTTTTTAACGTTTTTTGAGACAGGGTCTCATTAAGTTACACAGACTGCCTCTGGTTGTGAACTTGTGATCCTCTTGCCTCTGCCTCCTGAGCCGCTGGGATTACAGGTGTACAGCACCATACCTGACCACATTTGCTTTTCAGAACAGTTTGTCTCCTGGATGAATTCTGACAGAATCCATAATTGATTTTCTGAAACTGCAGGAAAAAATGAGTTGCATGGAGAAGGATAGAAGCATCAAGCCCAACAGGAGGTGCTGCACTAGTGTTAGTGAGAAAGGATACAAATTTAGATTCAGGCAGAGGTCAAGGTTTAAAATGAAAGAAGTTAATTTTAGACAGATAAAGAAGGTAGAATTCACAATACCTTGTAATTGACTGTGGGAGAGGAGCAGGGTGATATTCATGCTGCCTTTTTTTTTTTCTTCAGTACTGGGGGTTGAACCCAGGGCCTCGCGCTTGCATGCCTTGCAAGTGCTGGACCACTGCACTCTTGGCCCATTTTTTTTTTTTTTTTTTTTTTACTTTTTGAGACAGGATCTTGCTAAATTACACAGATTGCCTCTGGTCTTGAACTTGCGATCTTCCTGCCTCTGCCTCCTGCCTCCACCTCTGAGCTGCTGGGATTACAGGCATGTGCCACCAACCCAGCTGATATCCATGCTTTTAATGAAGAACTCCTATAGGTGGTGGAAGACAATGGGTTAGTTCCATTGTGAACACTTATGGTGGGAGGAGCCTGTGAGCTCAGTTGCTGGGCAGAAGAGACATTGGGAAAGAGATTAGAAGGGAGTTTCCTAGATACTAACTCAGGTGCGTCATCAAAGGATTTAACACTTGAGGCTGTTGCTTTATCAAACTCAGTATATTAATGGAGAAATTCAGTAAGTATTGTCAAAAGTCAGTTTCCTAAATACTAATTAATATGGGCCAGTTTAAAAATTACGTTTAACACAGTACTTTAGCTGTTTCAAGAAGGAAGAAATTGCTCTGGGTCAGCAGGATCAGAAAATAATTGTGGAAGGCGAGGATGGGCGAGACCTTTAGAGCAGGCTGGGTCTTAGCCAGCAGGAGAGGACAAGCAGGTAGCCCTACCTGAAGGAGAGGTAAGTAGAATGGCAAAAAAGCAAGTGTGTACTGTTCAAGGGGCCAATGGAAAACAGTTGAAGGGAAGCAGTTCAGAGCAAACAGTATGCAAAAATGGTGGTATTAGAATATAGCACTAGAATTCAGACACCAGACCAAATGACTATCATGATAAGGAGGAGTTTGGCTTCTCTATAAGACTCCAAGGGGCTGAGATTTAGTTCGGTTGGTAGAGTATTGCTCTACAGTTTCTGAGGTCCTGGTTTTGATTCCCAGGACTGCAAAAATGGGAGAAGGACATGGCAATCCACTCCCAAGGCAATCCCAAAACAATCAGGCATTGAAAACCCTATGAGGGTTGCTATGAGCTGGACATGACTTGATGGCACATAACAACAACTACAACAATACGACTCCAAAGGTTAGAAGTTGAGTGGTTGGATGAGGTTATAGGCAGCAGGTTTTAGCTCTACCAGAGATACCCAAAGATGCCATCTTCTGCTTGGGGGGTGGTGAACTCTCCATGCAAGTTTTCGAGGCCAATGTTTAGAGGAAAAAAAGATGCTAGAGAAGGTGGGGTAGCCAGACTCAGGCTTTCCAAACTGCTCTTCAAGGTCCACTAATGAATCATGAAATCAAGTTAATGTTCTATATTACTTCTCTATGGTTATGGGTGGCTTAAAGAGAAATTTATTGTCTCACACAGCTGTGGAGGCTCAAGGTCTGAAATCAAGGTATGTGTGGAATTGCTTCCTTTTGAGGGCTATGAAGGAAGGCTCTGTTCCAATCCTATCTGCTTGGCTTGCAGGCAGCTATCTTCTGTGTCTTTTCACATTGTCTTTTTCCTAGGCATATCCGTATCCAAATTCCCTCTGTTTATAAGGACACCAGCCATATTGGATTATGACCCACCCTCGTGACCTCATTTTAACTTGATTACTTCTGTAAAGATACACCTCTACTTGTCTGTCAGTTAGCCATAACGTGGGGGCTTGTGTGTTGCTGTGACACTGCAAGCTATGCCACCAATATTTCAGATACCAGCAGGGCCACCCATGGTGGACAGGTTTCGGATAAGCTTCCAGACTAAGACAGACTAAGGAGAAGGACCCAACAGCCCATTCTCGAAACAATTAGCCATTGAAAAATCTATGAATAGCAGAGGAACACTGTCAGATACAGTGCTAGAAAAGGAGCGCTCTAGGTTAGAAGGCACGTAAAACACAACTAGGGAAGAGCTGCCCGCTCAAAGTGAGTCAAATTTAACAATGGGAATGGATTAAAGCCCTAGGAACCTCCATTTGCTGGCGTTGCACCACTCAAAATGAGAAAAACAACTGTAAACAACCATTAATAATTAGAACAGGGAATGTATGTAGTATGAATCTAGGAAAACTAGAAATCATCAATAGAGAAATAGAGTGCATAAACATCATTATTCTAGGCATCAGTGAACTAAATGGACTGGTATTGGCTATTTTGGATCAGATAATCATATAGTTCACTATTCTTGGAAAGACAACTTAAAGAGAAATGGGGTGGCATTCATTATCAAAAAAAGATATCTCAAGATCTGTCCTGAAGTATAATGCTGTCAGTGATAGAATAATATCCATACACCTACAAGGAAGGTCAGTTAATATGACTATTATTCAAATTTAAACACCCACTACTAATGCCATAAATGTAGATAAGGAAGATTTTTATCAGCTTCTGCAGTCTGAAATAGATTGATCATGCAACCAGGATGCACTGGTAATTACTGGTGACTGAAATGTAAAAGTTGGAAACAAAGAAGGCTTAGTATTTGGAAATATGGCCATGGTGACAGAAATGATGGCGGAGATCACATGACAGAATTCTCTCAGATCAATGATCTTATCATTGCAAATATATATATATGTATATATATACACACATATATATATATACATATACATGTATATATATACATATATGTATATGCAAATATATATATGTATATATACACACATATATATGTATATATATGTGTGTGTATATATATGTATGTATATATGTATGTATATATGTATATATGTGTGTATATATACATATATATGTTTTATCAACATAAATGGTGTCTACACACATGAAATTCACAAGGTAGAACATACAAGAGCCAAACTGCCTATTTTGTGGAAAGAGATGATAGAAAACCTCAATATCAGAAGTCAGAACAAGACCAAGTGCTCATTTTAGATCAGACCATCAACAGCTCATATGCAGGTTCAAACTGAAACTGAAGAAAATTATAACAAGTATACAAGATCCAAGATGTGACCTTGAGTATATCCCACTTGAGTTCAGAGACCACTTCAAGAACAGATTTGATGCATTAGACACTAATGATTGAAGATGAGATGAGTTGTGGCAGGACATCAAAGACATCATTCATGAGGAAATCAAAAGACTATTAAAAAGATAGGTGGGAAAAAAGAAAAGATGCAAGTAATGCACAGAGTCATTATACCAAAAAAGATTGGTGATGACCAACTATTTTAAGAGGTTGCATGTGATCAGGAACTTGTGGTACTGAAAGAAGAAGTGAAAGTTTTCTTGAAGGCATTGGAAAAACACAAGGGTCCAGGAATTGATGGACTGTCGATTGAGATGTTTCAATAAACAGATGCAGCTCTGGAGGTGCTCATTTATCCATGTCAAGAGATTTGGAAAAGAGGTACCTAGCCAAATGACTGGAAGAGATCCATATTTGTGCCTATTCCCAAAGAAGTGGATTCAACTGAATGCAGAAATTATTAGATGATATCATTAATATCACACACAAGTAAAATTTTGCTAAAGATCATTCAAATGTGACCACAGCTGTTCATAGACAGGGAACTGCCAGAAAGTCAGATTCAGAAAAGGGTGTGGAACAAGGGACATCATTGCTGATGTCACATGTATATTATTCAAAAGCAAAGAATACCAAAAATCCCAGAAATATTGACTGTGCAAGGACATTTGACTGTACAGATCATAAAAAATTATGGATAACATTGCAAAGAATGGAAATACCAGAGTACTTAATTATACTCATGAGGAATCTGTACACAGACCAGGAGGCAGTTGTTTGAACAGAACAAGGAAACACTGCTTAAAGTCAAGAGGTGTACATCGGGGCTGTATTCTTTCACTATACTTCTTCAATCTCTATGCTGTGCAAATATTCTGAGAAGCTGAACTTTATGAAGGAGAACAGGCATCAGGATTGAAGGAAGATTCAATAAGAGTCTCTGCTATGCAGATGACACAACAAGGCTTGCTAGAAATGAAGAGAACCTGAAATATTTATTGATGAAGATCAAAGAAAACAGCCTTAAGTATGGACTATACCTCAACGTTAAGAAAACAAAATTCCTTACAACTAGGTCAGTATGATCTTCATGACAAATGGAGAAAAGATTGAGGTTATCCAAAAATTTTCTGTACTTGGTTCTACAATCAACACCCACAGAAGCAGCAGTCAAGAAATCAAAAGATGCATGCATTGGGAAGAGCTGTTGCAAAAGACCTCTTTAAAGTGTTGAAAAGTAAAGACATCACATTGAAGGTGAAGGTGCACCTGACTCATGCCATGATATTTTCAGTCACATCATATGGTTGTGAAAGCTGGATGTTGAATAAGGGAGACAGAAGAAGCTTTTAACTATGGTACTGGAGATGAATATTGAACATACTATGGGCTGCCAAAAGAACCAACAGATCTGTCCTAGAAGAAGTCCATCCAGAGTGCTCTTTGGAAGCAAGGATGGCTAGACTGCATCTTATGTATTTTGGACATGTCGTCAAGAGGGCCTAGTTCCTGGAGAAGGACATTTTGTCTGGGAGAGTGATGAATAAGTGAAAAAAAGGAAGACCCTATTAGATGGATTGACACAGTGGCTAAAACAATGGGCTTAAACATAGAAAATGTTGTGTGCATGACAGGATTGGGGAGTGTTTCATTCTGTTATACATTGTTGTTGTTGTTATTGTTAGGTGCCGTCGAGTCGGTATCCAACTCATAGCGACCCTCTGTACAACAGGGGAAACACTATTGTCAGTGCTTCTCTGCTGTTCATAGGGTTTTCAATGGCAGATTGACTTTTGGGAGGGGGTTGCCAGGTCCTTCTCCCAAGCCTACAGCACCTGGTGTTCCCAGGCAGTCTCCCATCCAGGTACTAACCAGGCCCGATCCTGCTTAGCTTCCGAGATCTGACGGGATCAGATTCCACAGGGCTATGGCTGCAGGCTCTGTTATACATAGGGTCACTATAACATGAACCCAAGTTGATGGCACCTAATAAGTAAAAGAAGACAATCTCCAAATAAAGCCACCTTTTAAGGTACTGGGGTTTGGGAGGTCAGTGTATGAATTTTGGGTGAGGACACAATTCAACACATAACTTGTGACTTAACTAGAATTTTAAAAAGATGAAGTAGGATAAAAGAGAATACAAAACAGTACATATCTGTACACATCTGTGTATGTGTGTGTATGTATCTGGGATTGCTATATAAAATATGACATCAAACTGAAGATTTTGGATGAAAGAAAGTTCAAAAAAGGACTTCAGAGCAGTGTTCCCTCCCACTGAGAAATGGGAAAATGACACCATCTTCTCCCTTCTGTTCCATTACCCTCCATTCTGGGTGCACAGGTAGGCCCCAGGCTATCTTGGCAGTTCATAGCTGCAGGTCTGTGTTTGCTGTGTTTATCCCTCCCTGGTCCATGCAATTCCATATTTGTACTGCCTGCCTTCCTTTTTCTGTGAGTTGTGTATACTCGGTTTTATTAAATTTTATTCCATTGGTTCAGAAACCTCTTTGTGCTTTTTTCCCCCACAATGCTTTTATTCTTACTTAAAATTCCATTTGTAGAACTAATTTATTCTAAGCCTAACTTTATGACATTAAACTCAGTTACATGATATGAACTATATCTTATCTTTGTTAAAGGAAAATATTAGTTATAAAAATATAGCAGTGTAGGAGCATATCATATTTCAAGTAATTGTGGCATTAGTCAGGGCTGAACATATAAATCACATCACCTTCTGCTTAGCAACTCTAGTAAGTGCTGCAGGTGAAATTTCCAGTGATAGTTTTTTACTTATTGCTAGAGGAGGTACGACTGATTTGGCTGTGTATACTTTATGCCTGAATAATACTTCACTTCACTCAGGATTTAATTAAATGTGTGACTTGGCATCTGGAGTCATTTGAGTGACTATATTTTTTATGCATTTGAATCAATCGACAGCAAAATATGTCTTTTTATATAATTGGCAGTTTCTTCTAACTGTAGAAAGGAGCACCCATTGGTGAGTGCTGCTTTGCTTGTGAGGCCTCTGAAGTTAGGGTCAAAATGAAGTGAGGTGAAGGGAAACTTCAGACTAGGTTGCTGAAGTCACACAGAATGGATAAGTCTGTTCCTTTTTAGTTATTAAAAAAGAACTCTATGTGTTGTGATCAGTGTAGTGTGTAAACATAATACCTAAGGTCTTTTTTCTGCAGATAAGCCTTTCAGGGTCTTAAAGATATAAATTATGAGATATGTCAGTTATATATGGAGATTAAGGCAGTGCAAGTCTGTTATAGAGTTGCTATTTTATGTTTCATCATCTTTCCTGTTAATTGAATTTTAATTAGGAGCCAGAATTTGTTTTGGAGAGGATATTACAAATGTCTATCTCGATTCACCATTAGATTAAGCTCTTTAGGTAGAACCAATGAGTATTTCCCTTGAGGAATAGGTTTAAGCATAACTCTATTGACAATCCTGGATGTAGTGCATAGCTTTATTTTTCAAAATGACTTGATATAATAAAAGTAGGAAATAGGGACAGAATTTTAACTGGTAAAAGGATGGCCATATCCATGAGCTACTTACAAAATATCTACCATTAGGAGGACACCAGGATTCAACCATAGGGGCTGTACTCTGGTTGTGTTTTCTAACCCTAGTCACTTCCCCAAAGCCCCAATTCTAAGCACAGCCTTGTTGTTATTAGGTGCCCTTAGGTTGGATCTGACTCATTGAGACCCTCATAGGGTTTTCAATGACAGATTGTTTTTGGGAGTGGTTCTTCTCCTCTAAGCACCATTGTTAGATTAAAGTTCCACCTTCTTAGTATCATGAACATAAGACTTTTGGGATTAAACTCCTCCATGAGTTTGGAAGTAGACTGGTAGACAAACCAGATTTAAACCATAGCAGTCTGAGATATGGTGAGGCTGATATACAGAAGGCTGTCTTTCTCTAGCAAGCCCATATTTCCACTCTAAAAGGATAGGAACAAAAGAAATGGACCATTAAAGGACAGGAAAGTCCACACTATCAGCTCTTGCAACATCAGCCACATTCCTTACCACCTGTGAATCTCCAGCAGCCTTGTTTCCTAGCCAGGAAGAGTGAAGCAGGAGGAAATGCTGGATCACAGCCATCCATTCTGTGAAAGGTCCATTGGTGGGGTAGCTCAATCCTGCTATTAAGCAATCCTTTTATCCACCTCTTCTTAACCTATTCACAACTTTCCTAAATTTTCTCCCTCTCACATGACCAGCTCTTCCCTCAATCTTTTCATGGGATGGATATTTCCCACTTAACTGATAGAGGGTCCATATCCTCTCACCTCTCCTATCCTAAACCTCTATGTCTTCATGACTAATCTTGCCTCCATTCCTTCAACTCACCTTTCTACCTACCTACTTCTTGGATATTTCTTATGCAATCATCTCATTCTTTAGCAACAGTCTCTTCCTCTTCTTCAAATTCTCCCTTTTAACTTTCTCCAAAAATGCACAAGAATATCTGGTTTAGGGGAAAACACAGAAATCCACATTCAAAAGTGAAAAGACCCACTTAGATTAGATTTTGCCTCATATGCTGCTTTCTTTCTGACCAGAATTCTCCTCCTAATGAACTCCAACCCACAGTTCTTTTCAACTGGACCACTGGTATGGTACTTACCAGGTAGTCGCTACCTTGCATTTCTAACTATCTTTTTATGCATAAAAGCCAAGTTATTGGTAGGCTCTGTTAAGAAGGGACCTAGTGATTTTTCTTATACTTCTCAGTGCCTCACTGATTTGAGACCAAGAACTATCACATGTCTTTAAAATGCAAGGGAGACTTGATGTTCTGGATTCTGTGGATAGAATACATTAAAAAATTGTATTGACAATATTGGTGTAATACCAGGAGAAGTAGATCTGTGATGTAGTATCTAAATGATAATGTCAAGGAATCTGCTAAGGACCTTTCTGCTGAAGAGGCTCAGGGTCTCTTTCCAGACCAGAGCAGTTCTTCATTCTGCTTTATCCACCACTGTTGTTGCTGTTGTTGTTAGGTGCCATAGAGTTGTGTCTGACTCTTAGGGACCATCATAGGGTTTTTAGTGGCTGATTGTTTCAGAATTGCCTAAGGAATGGCTTGCTATGCCCTTCTCCCATTCCACCACTATAGGCACCAGGAATTAAATTTACTTGCCTCTCTACTTGGCAGCTGGCACCATCCATCAAATTTCTTAAAATTAGAGCATTTCAAAGGTTGGGAGATGCCCAAGATACTACCATATTCTTTGGAGCTACAGGTGTGTTAAAGGGTAATGAATTCCCAAATAAGATTATTAAAATGCTTAACAATCTAGCACTTTAAATATATGCATTATTATTATTCATCATCTGATTTTTGACAAAGGGGCTAGTGATGTTCAATGGAGAAAAGATAGTCTCTTCAACAAATGATGCTGGGAAAATTGGATATCCATTTCCAGAAAATTGAAAATAAACCCATGTATCTCAATTTACATGAAAGTCAATTTGAAATGAGTAAGAGACCTAAACATAAAACTGAAAACCTTAAAACTACTAGAAGGGAAGATGGGAAACACACTCCAATACATAGGCATAGGAAAGTATTTCCTTAACAAGAATCCAATTGTTCAGGAAATGGCACCAAGAATTAACAAGTGGGATTACATAAAATTAAAAAGCTTCTGTACAGCGAAGGAAACAGTCAACAGAGTTAAGGAAGAGCCTACAGAATAGGATAGAATCTTTACATTCTACACATGAGACAGAGGACTAATTTCAAGAATATACAATGAACTAAAGAAAGAAAACACCAAGACAACAAATAACCCAATACACAAATGGGCAAAGGAAATGAACAGATAGTTGTCAAAGTAAGTTCAAAAAGCCAAGAAACACATGAAAAAATGCTCAATATCCCTAGACATCAGGGAAATGCAAATCAAAACAACTCTGAGATTCCATCTCACTCCAATAAGAAGGACCAAGATCTACAAAACAAATAAGAACAAATGCTAGCTAGGATTTGGAGAAAAAAGAACCCCTTTACATTGCTGGTGGGATTGTAAAGTAGTTCAGCCACTTTGGAAATCAATATGAAGATACCTTAGAAAACTAAGAATAGAATTGTCATACAACCCAGCTAAACCACTCCTGGGAATATATCCAAAGGATGATAAGTCATCATACCACAGGGACCCCTGCCTTTCCATATTTAATCCAGCACTCTTCACAATCACAAGAGTATGGAATCAACCAAGATATCCATCAACAGGAATGGATAAAAAAGTTGTGGTATGTGTACAGAAAGAAATATTACTCAGCAATGAAAAAGAATGAAATAATGTCATTTTCAGCAAAATGGTTGGAACTGGAGAATATTATCCTAAGTTAGCAAACCCAGGTCGAAAAAGAGAAATACCATATGTTGTTACTTATATATTAGAGCTAAAGCTAACTTAAGGGAAGAAAAAAGCCTCACTAAATATGTAGATATATAAAAAAGAACAATAAGGCATATCTAAGAAGGGAAAATATAAGTAGAGTAGAAAGAAAGGGGTGGGGTCTAGTGGAAGGGAGCAAAGATTGTGGAAAGGGGAATGGGGAGGGGAATAATACAGAGGGTTAAAAGGAGGAGAGGACAATCTCAAGTTACATGATGCAAATACACAAATACATGGGAAAAATCAGGGGAATATAATCCATAATTGCATATGATTTTTACCATATATTAATCATATGGTTTTATAAATTACTTAAGTCAATGTAAGTGTAATGAAAAACTATGTAATAGGTACACAATGGAAATAGCAAAGGCCTTATTATTCTGTACTTCATTAACATTTATTAATAAAAACAATTGATTAAAAATATTAATCCAGACCTTAGAAAGGCTCTGTTGTTGGATAATGGGACACAGGATGAAAATGGAAAGGCAAACGTAGTTTTCCTTCCTTTGGTCAGTGTGTATGATCATCTCCAATTATGATACCAACTTGAAGGCACCTACCAACAACAACAACAAAGGCCTCAGATTTAGAGTTTGGAAATTGCATAGTCCTTGCTTATCTGTGATTTTACTCTTTGTAGTTTGAGTCACCCACAGAAATTTCCAGAAATAACTAATTCATAAGTTTTAAATTGCATGCCATCTTAAGTAGCATAATGAAATCTTATGCCATCTATCCTCATCCTGTTCAGTTCGTGAATGAGCCCTTTGTCCAGTGTATCCATGCTGTATATAACATCTGCCCATTAGTCATTTAGTAGCTGCCTTGATTATGACATCCACTATTGTGATGTAGGTAGTGCTTATGTTGAAGTAATCCTACTGTAGTAGCTAATGCTGTGTTACAATGCTCATGTCATTGACCTCACTTTTTTTTATTTCATCACATAGACATTGCATCATCTCACATTTTTATAAGAAGGGTAAATATAGTATAATAATACATTTTGAGAGAGACATCAAATTCACATAACTTTTGTTATAGTTTAATGTATGGCTGTTATATTTTATATTTGTTATTGTTAATTTATTTTACTTTATTTTAATTTTTTTTGATGTGAGCTGAGGATTAGATCCAAGGCCTTGTACATGCTAGGCAGGTGTGCTATCATTTAGCAATACCCCCAGCTTGTTTTAGTTTTTACTTTGAGACAGGGTCTTTGTTGGGATCCTAGAGAGTACCATTGCCATGAGGGCCTATCTAGTCCACCTGGAGGACGAACATCTATCCTCCAGGGCAAAGATGGCTCCCAATGACCCTTGTCCCACATCTGGGTCTCTCTTGGCGTCAAATGTGCTAAGATGGTGCCTGCCCACTTGGACCCCCTGCCACCTGATAGGTTACTCCTGACCCTCACCCTGCCCCCTGATTGACCACTAAAGAACATCCCCCAGTTGGCCAGAAAGTGCCATCCAGTTACACCCTTTATTTGAATGTCACTCCTAATTGGTTGCACCCAGCCCCTTGCACCACCACCTGATTGGCTGGTTGCCATCTTGAGGCAGTTACCCAAAGACTATATAAGCAGAGCTCGCCAGTTCTGCATGTTCTGCTACTCCACCACAGAAGGGCCACACCATTGCCAGATCAAGAGAGAAGACTGCCTGCCATTGCAGAGGCCACTCCATTGCCAGACCAAGACAGAGATCATCAGAGACCAGCAGCAGAGAAGAAGCTGGCCTTCATGGAGGACATGTGGAAGGCACATGGACCACTGCCAAAGCCAGAGCTGTGACACTTCTGCCATCCCGATGGGCAAGCTTGGGGCTGATGAGAGCTGTAGCATTTATTTCTTTGCAGGAGCTGTATAATAAAAACTAATCTAAACGTATCCCGAAGCCGTCCTTGACTCTGTTGCACTCTCCAGTTCCTCAGATGTGAGGTCCCAATCCTGGTGGGAGAAGAAGAGCTAGCCTGGTTCCGGCCATGGGGAGGTGTGACCCACAGGTCTTGCTAAATTTGCATAGGCTGCCTCTGGACTCAAACTTGCAACCTTCCTGCCTCAGCATACTGAGTCAGTGGGATTACAGGCATGCAATTTGGTGTCTGGTTTTATTGTTGATCTTTTCTTGCACCTAGTTTATAAATTAAAGTTTATCATAGGTATGTACGTACAGGGAAAAATATAATATATACAGGCTTCAGTACTATCCATGGTTTCAAGCACCCACCTGGGGTTTTGGAATGTACATGTTGTTGTTGTTAGGTGCCGTCGAGTGGGTATCTGACTCATAGCGACCCCATGTACAACAGGTGAAACAGCATTGTTACTGCTCCTGTGCTATTCATAGGGTTTTCAATGGCTGATTGTTTTTGGGGAGTGGGTTGCCTGGTCCTCCTCCCAAGCCTACAGTACCTGGTGTTCCCAGGTGGTTTCCCATCTAAGTACTAATCAGGCCCAACCCTGTTTAGTTTCCGAGATCTGACTGGAGTGGAGCCCACAGAGCTACAGCTGAAGGCTTGAGGCCTAGAGTGTGTGGAAACTCTGGACCACATAGCCTTCCTGACTGCACTCCTACTTCCTCCAGCACATACAGACATGCTGGGTGACTGTGGAGCTCCTTCTTCTAGCTGGCCTGGTCCCTAGGCAGGAACTCCACAAGTGTTAAATGGGACCTATGGGACACGGTGAGTGTAGTGTCAGTAAGAAGGGACTTGGGAGCCTTCTTAGAACAAGTAACTATTTACACAAGTTTTATTATAGAGCACGCTGTTGAAGTGCTGCAGCTCCAAAGCCCTCAGCCTAGGATGTTACTGCTACAGTGGCCTTGCAGCTCTGAAGGATGTAGACGAACAGCTCTGATGTTCTCGTTGGCCTCCCAAGTGGGTGTCTCCTCCACTTCTTCTCTCCTCCCCTTGGGGGAGATTGAAGGCTCTTCTTATGTTGCTTGGAGACTTCGTCTCTTTGGGGGCCCTGATCTTGATTGGAGTCTTGATAGTAGATCTCTGCCTGCCACTGTAGGGGTTGTTGCTCTCAGGAAGGTCTGGATCCGTGTGTGCTACAACTGACACTGATGATGACGGTGATGGTTGCTGCATGCAGATTGCTGGACAAGCCCTACTTATATATCCAAATACCACCTGCTACATGTGGCTTGTCCTATCAGATGACAGCATGTGGGTAAGGTAAGGCCAATCAGGGACTAGGTGGGGTTTAACTGATAAGAGATATCTGTTAGGGCCGTTGGAACTGTTGGAGACTGGTTCCATTGGGGACAGTTCAGACTGAGGTTCAGGTAAAGGTCAGGATAAGGCCTACCTGACCAGGCAGGCATTAACCATGGTGATTTCATATTGTCTGTCTCTCAAATAATCCCCTACAGGTGACATGTTTAACTTGGACATAAGCTCAGGACTGGGTCAAGTGGTAGACAGTCTCCCAAGTATCACTCCTTTTTGCTGTCCCTAAATATAAGTGTGTCTGCAGCCATAGCACTGTGGCATCCAATCCCATCAGATCTCAGAAGCTAAGCGGGCTCAGGCCTGGTTAGTACTTGGATGGGAGACCGCCTGGGAACACCAGGTGCTGTAGGGTTGGGAGAAGGACCCAGTAACCCACTCTCAAGAAACAGCCATCAAAAACCCTATGAATAGCAGAGAAGCACTGACAATAGTGTTTTGCCTGTTGTACTTAGGGTCACTATGAGTCGGACACCGATCAATGGCACTTAACAACAACAACAAATATAAGTATGAAGAACTGATATGCTTCAGATTGGGGGTGAGGGAGTGAAGAAAAACAAGCACGCTGATGTGATTAACTTTGGGAAACTTTACAAGTTTCCTATTCATAGTTCCTTGTATGTACCAGGTGTGCCCCAAAAAAGTAAGCACATTTTAAGCCATGTTATCTATGTGTTGCTTCTCAAAGTTGAATTGAATGATGGTCGCAATGATGTAGCATGATATTGGTTCAAAAGACGGCATTAATCAAATGAATGATAGTGCCACCAAGTGACAGGCAGAACAATCAAAGAAAATGGCAGAAGCAGGGTTGTTCTGCAAAGAGTACAAGATCGTTTTGAAATGGTATTTGAAATTTGAAAACACTGTGGAAGTACAATGACAAAGGAGGCATGAGTAGGCAGTAGAACCTCCAACATGCCTAAGAATCACATGCATTCGTGGTTAAGTTTGAGACTCATGGAACTCTGTGATGTGTGCAAGGGAAGACCTGGGAGGCTCTGTGCAGCAACAAATCCTGCTGTTTTGCTATGGTAACCCTTTGAGCACCTTTTTTTTTTTTTTTCTCAGTATGGGGGCATTGAACCCAGGGCCTTGTGCTTGCATGCTTTGCAAATGCTGGACCACTGAGCTGTACCTCCAGTTCATTTTTTTTTTTTTTTTACTTTTTGAGACAGGGTCTCACTAAATTATGCAGACTGCCTCTGGTCTTGAACTTGTGATCCTCCTGCTTCTGTCTCCTGAGCCTCTGGGATTACAGGTGTGTACCACCACACCCGGCTTGAGCACCTCTTGTAATTGCCGATGTCAAATGTGACTTGTATTCATCTTTTATTATTGGTATATATTGAGTTTTATAATTTTAATATAGTCTTTTCCTTTCTTAAGATGTCCATACATTTTTTGTCCTCTTTTGTATTTCCTGACTCATGGAGCTAATGCCACAAATGGAAGCTCTGTGATTATGTCTCTACCGCTATTATTCTGAAGGAATAGTTTATCAGAGCTACTCCATTGTTAGTACTCTGTCCTTAATGAAGATCTCTTGTTCCAGCTTTGATCCATTTTCTCAGCCTCAGCAGTTCAGTGTAGTCACACAGTCCTGGGCTGTTCCTAACATCATGCCACCATTTTAAAGTCTGCTTTCAGGTAAGAAGCTACTAAACTTATTATATGTTGATTCATAGGGTGCAAAGCCATATTATTTAGTCTTTCTAAGGACTTTAAATTTTAAACAAAGTCTTACTTTAGAAGAGGAATAACCTAAAAACCTCCATAGTGCAGCATAGTACGGACA
Organism: Pedetes capensis; assembly: GCA_007922755.1. Taxonomy (NCBI): domain Eukaryota; kingdom Metazoa; phylum Chordata; class Mammalia; order Rodentia; family Pedetidae; genus Pedetes; species Pedetes capensis. Next base: position 32,327 of record VMDO01017683.1, read on the forward strand.
GTACTGCTGTTGGCTCTTAAGAGTTTTAAGCTTCTTAATATTTTGCTGTAAGAAATTGGATTTTTTGATCTTAAAAGAACGAGTTAGTTGGTAACTAGAGTCTTTGCTTCCTTGCTTCGTGTTCTTTTAATATATAGAAATAATGAAAGGGGATGAATTCATTTATTTGCTATGTGGAATAGCCTATGAAATATATGTGTCTATAAAAGAATGAGCATGGCATTTAAGTGTTCTTTTCCAAAATACCTAATCCGTCAGGAAAAAGGACACAGGATCTAGCATTCCTGCTCAGAATTTTAATGATAAAATTTATTATAGTTTAGTGTATTATTGGCTTGCATTTTTATAATTTTACAAGAAAATTTCCGTTTCCACATATCCATTAAATATCTGATTCATTTTCTTGGCTCAAGATAATGTCTTACAGCTATATCACCAGCAAACCAGTGTCTGTATTGGACAAATATAAAATTAAATGTGATTAACCTATTAAGTATTTTTAATTACCTTTTACTGTTCTTTAGATATAGTACGTGTTTGAGGAAGCAAAAGCAGAATTGGAGTACCTTGATATTACAGAGCTTTATGGAGCATATGGACTTGGATTATTCATCATAATTGGCAGAGATTCTGCTGTACAGAATCTTGCCATAGCATCTTAATTTTCTTGCTCTAGTGAATGTCATAATGAGCACATTTACAGGGTGAGTTATGGAGAAGAGTGAAAAATTTGAATCTTTATGGCATTTTTATGTTCTGTCATCCTTTTTGGTAATCGGGTCTTGATTAAGAGGTAGAATTAACACTCAGTAGGACATCAACATTTCTTGGCTTGAATTCTCTGCATATCTTTTCTTCATCTCTAGGACAACAGAGGAATGATGTATAGGCTTTGGGCTCTGAAAAAGAATAAAAGTATTTAAAATGCATATTTGTTATTTTCTACAATCCAATTACATCTTGCCTGGAGCTGTACCACTGTGGTGTCCAATTCCATCAGATCTCGGAAGCTAAGCAGTGTCAGGCCTGGTTAGTACTTGGATGGGAGACCACTTGGGAACACCAGGTGCTATAGACTTGGGAGAAGGACCCAGCAACTCATTCCCAAAAAACAATCAGTGATTGAAAACCCTATGAATAGCAGAGAAGCGCTGACAATAGTGTTTCCCCTGTTGTAGGTAGGGTTGCTATGAGTCAGATACCAACTTGACAGTACTGAAGAACAACATCAATTATATCTTGTTTACAATATGAAACATAAGATAAATCTAGAAGGAAGAATAATTAAGTTGGTACCATTTTTTATATTGCCTTATTATGTGTGAATTTATTCCTCCACAATAGGGAAGTCCTCCCTATACCTCTCTCCTGTGGTGTCTATTCCTTTACTTCCTGCAGTTTGCTACTTCCTTTCCCAGCAGGTTTCCTTAGGTGAAGACCATAGTTTTTCTACCCACATAGAGTGTCTCACACTTTATACAGTGCTTACACCCATGTTCTTGTTATTTTTTTACAATCTCTATTTTTTGTTTAGTTTTATTGAGCTATTTCATATGCCATAAAATCCCCTTGTTTAAAATGCACAATTCAGGGGTTCTTAGTATATTTAGATGTGTAATTATCACCACAATCTAACTTTAGAACATTTACTACATCCCCAAAAGAACTCATGGCCATTAGCAGCTAATTCCCAATTCTGTTCCCTTACCACCCCCAACCTTGCCCCATCCTTAAGCTGCCAATAATTTTATTTTCTCTTTGTATGGATTTACCTTGGGAGAAAGACCTGGCAACCCACTCCCAAAAATCAGTCTGCCATTGAAAACCCTATGAATAGCAGAGAAGCACTGACAACAGAGTTTCACCTGTTGTATGTAGGGTTGCTATGAATCAGACACCGACTTGATGGCACCTAACAACAGCAATGGATTTATCTGTTCTTGGCATTTCATGTAAATGGACTCACACAATATGTGATTTTTTTTGTGACTGGCTTCTTAGCACATTTCAAGGCTCATTCACATGTTTGCATATATGAATACTCCATTCCTTTGTATTGCTTAATAATATTCCATTGTGTGGATATACCATATTTTATTTATCCATTTATCAGTAATGAACACTCAGGTTGCTTCCACTTCTTGGCTATTACGAATAGTGCTGCCATGAACACTAGTGTAAAAATTTTTTATATAGACATTTTCATCTACTTTTTTAAGAATGAGGAAAATCAGACTCTGAATGCTAAAATCTAGGTGTGCTGACTCCTAGCATAGCACTCTTTCAGTTCACTATATCCCAGAAATCTTTTAAAGACAGGTCATTTTATTAACATTTTAATTATACACAATTTATTGGATTGTTGTTGTTGGGTGCTGTTGAGTTGAATCCAACTCATAGCGACCCTACATACAACAGAATCAAACACTACCCAACTCTGTGTGGTGCACATGACCTTTTTATGTTTGAGCCCAATGTTGCAGTCACTATATTTCCTCTCATTTTGAGTGATACCACATCAACAAAAGGAGGTCCTAGGGGCTTTACTCCATTCTCATTATTAAAGTTGACTCTGCTTTGAGGAGGCAATTCTTCCCCAGTCATTTATTTATTTATCTATTTATTTATTTATTTATTTATTTATTTTTCTCTACTTGGGGTTGAACCCAGGGCCTTGCGCTTGCATACTCTGCAAGTGCTGGACCACTGAGCTGCACCCTCAGCTCAGTTTTTCACCTTTTGAGACAGGGTCTTGCTAAGTTACGCAGACTGCCACTGGTCTCGAACTTGCGATCCTCCTGCCTCTGCCTCCTGAGCCGCTGGGTTTATAGGTGTGTGCTACCTCGCCCAGCCCCAGTCATTTCTTGAATGTCATCCAGCATGGGGGACTCATGTTTTGGCACTGTATTTGTCAGTGATTCTCTGCTATTCATAGGGTTTTCAATGGTTAATTTTTTTGAGAGTAGGATGCTGGGTCCTCCTCCCTTATCTGTCTTAGTTTAGATTTTTTTCTCTCCCTCTTTATTCCCTTATGTTGCTCTTGCTCCCCATCCTGATCTTCCCACCTCCCTCCCCCTCCCACTATTCCTCTCTTTCTTCCTGATGGGTCTCCTTGGAAAAAAGTTACTTAAAAAACTCCAGTATTGGAGCTAGGAGTGTAGCTCAGTGGTAGAACACGTTCTTGGCATGTATGAGTCCCTGCGTTGGATTCCCAGCATCATTCAATCAGTCAATCAATCAATCAAACTTCCTTATCACATACTATTTCTGTTTCTGAACTTGATTCACATTCCATATGTTGGGACATATTTTGATTTTTTTCTTAAATTACTTTAAACATCTTTGTACTAACCCATGTATCTCTCCATAACCAAAATGGCTTATGGGCAGCAATGATATCCTTTTAGTAAGTCTTTGAGATCTATAGTCTGGAGAATAATCCCTTTAAATAGTAAACAATTGTGGAGGACTTCTGTGGAGAGCTCTTATGGAATGGACCACCCCTGGTTATGGGCCTTAGAATACCCAGGAAATGAATGCCATGCAAAGGACTAGCCTGTAATAAATCACTATAATGTAAGCTGTGTCAAATTAAAACTGAGTGCCTGAATGAGCTGGGATTACACATAGGCTGTGTTACTTCAAGTGCAGGGGCTGCATAGAGTCATCAGGTAGTGACCCCTGGGAGGGCAAGTCCTGGTGAAGTTAGCCCCCAGCAACTGGTCCCCAGGGTTTTCCTGCCTGCCCTTCCTCAGGGTGTGCTGGCCTTCCTTGCTGCTTTACTTGCTGCAGCCCTGTAGTCAACTTCATGTCTATCTTTAGGTTACCCTTGTGGATGCACCTGGCTGTTGGTCAGTTAGACCCACTGAATACGAGCATTGAAAGGCACCAGAGGAATGACCCAAATCAACTCTTTATTGTCAGTATTTTGAAGAATAAAATAAGGTCTACTGTGGTTAAATAACCTGCTGGCCCATGCCCACAAGATTCTGGGACTCTTCTATCTTTGTTGTTGTTAGGTGCCATTGAGTCAGTATGTGACTCATAGCGACCCTATGTACAACAGGTGAAACACTATTGTCAGTGCTTCTCTGCTGTTCATAGGGTTTTCAATGGTGGATTGATTTTTGGGAGTGGGTTGCCAGGTCCTTTTCCCAAGCCTATAATATCTGGTGTTCCCAGGAGGTCTCCCATCCAAGTACTAACCAGGCCTGACCCTGTTTAGCTTCCCAGATCTGACAGGATTGGATGCCACAGGGCTACAGCTGCCTGTCTATCCTAATCCACTCTCATTCCAATGCAAGAGAGGTCAAACACCTGAGAACCATGGGTGATTCTAAGCTGGGCCATCTGTTCTCTAAGAGGTCTGAACAATTTTATTTGTTTTGGGTTTGGACTCCTGAGGCAGGATTCCCAAGTGTTGTTCTTCTTCTTGTTGTTCTCAGGTGCCATTAAGGTGGTGTCCGACTCATAGTGACCCTAAGGAAAACAGACGAAACACTGTCAGTACTTCTCTGCTATTCATAGGGTTTTCAATGGCTGATTGATTTTTAGAAGTGGGTTTCTGGGTCCTTCTCCCAAGCCTACAGCACCTGGTGTTCCAGGCGGTCTCCCATCCAAGTACTAACCATGTCTGACTCTGCTTAGCTTCCAAGATCTGATGGGATCGGATGCCAAACTGGTATGGCTGCAGGCATCAAATGTGGTTTTGTTGTTTTAGGTGCGGTGGAATCGTGTCCAACTCATAGTGACCCAACTCTCAGGAGTGGATTGCCACATCCTTCTCCCATTTTTGCAGTGCTGGGAATCTAACCAGGGACCTCAGAGACTGCAGAGCAGTGCTCTACCAACTGAGCTAAATCCCAGCTCTATATCTCTCTATTCTTACTTGCTTGGGGTCAGTGTCCTCTCCTACTGATTTCAGTGCATTATTTCCATGGCTTTTTGACCTAACTGGGTAAAATGCTCTTGCTTCCTCTTGTGGCCTGATCTATGCCATCTGCCTGCATTCTGTTTGTTTTTTTCCCCCACCTGACTGATGTATGGGCAGTCCAGTAACACAAAAGTGAATCCAGGGAATAATGGCAAGCATTTATGGAAAGAACACATATGTCTGGCACAGTTATAGGGAAGCTTGAGTAGAGGTAATATTTTCAGGCAGAACTCATAGTTTCCTTCTTTGTGAAACAACGTTCTTTCCCCTCCTCCCCATCTATATCAAGAGCACAAATTCAGAACTTAGTTAAGACTAAAATGCATTTTCCTATCATCTCCTCCTTGCCAACATCACACTAATTTCTTCCTTGATTTCTTGACTGAATATTTTCCTTCTACCTGTAATTCTCTTCCCCAGAACAAGAATTCCTTTTCAGCTAGACATGGTGGCTCACTCCTGCAGAGCCAGAGACTTGGGAGGCAGAGGCAGGAGGATCACAGGTTTGAGGCTGGAGGCAGTCTGTGTAACTTAGGGAGACCCTATCTCAATTAAAAAAAATTTTTTTAAAAGAAGCCGGGAGTGCAGCTCAGTGGCAGAGCGGTTGCAAAGTATGTGTGAGGCACCAGGTTCAGTCCCTCAGTACTGGGGAAAAAAAAAAGAATTTCTTTTTACTCTTCATGCAAACCCTGCTTTTCCTTTAAGACCCACTGTAAATGATTCATTTTCCTCCAAAGTTTTCACTTCCAAGTCCTACCCTTCAATACCACTGAACAGTTCGGAACTTCTATAATATTTAGGTTACAATCAGAAACTCTACAAAATATTGCCTAATGATACTTGACATCTCAAACATCACATCTACTTTCTCCAAGAACAATGGAACAAGGACATGGCCAAGAGATATGGTTTATTGCAGGGCACTGCCTAGAGGGGCAGCTTGCCCCAGGGCCTATCTAGGCTCCCTTGGAGGACTGAGGCTTGTTCCCCAGGCAGTCACCTTTGCCCTACATCCTGGAACTCAGGGTTGTCAAGCTCTCCAAGATGGCTCTGGCATCTATTCCCTTGCCTCTGCCACCTCGACACCGATTGGCTGTTTCCAAACCCAAGAACGACTCCTGATTTGACCATTCTGGAACCACGCCTGATTGGCTACTTCTACAAAACCAAATTTGAATATCCCCTCTGATCGGCTGAAACCCATATGAGGTAACTGCCTCTGATTGGTCCCCAGCAAGCCCCAGAAGAGTATATAAGTGCAGTACACGGAGCAGTCTGTGTCCATTCCATCGACTGGGACAGACAAGGAAGAAATAAAGAGCTGTTGCAGCAGAGCACTCAGAGTCTTCATTGGGAAGAAGTAAGGAGCTGCTGTGGGCAGAAACCTCTGAGCCTGCCTTTTTCAAGGCTTCTCAGAGCAGCCGTGGGCATAAGCCTCCTTTCCAGGCGTCGTGGCTCCTGGGTGCCCAGCTCCCCCTCACCAGAAGACGGGTCTTTGGCTGCTGGTCCTGCTCATGGCCAGAGCGAGTCCAGCGGCAGGGTGACGCCCCACAGTTTATCAGTTAAATTTCCACAAGAGTACTGAGCACACAGAGTGGCAGTAAGCACCCAAACTTTAATTTAAATCTAATGTATAATTTATAGTTCAAGATTAATCATAACTATGTCTTCTTTGTGTAGGATCATGTATACTTTCATTAGTAGTCACCCATGCATGATTAGGGTCAAAAAGAAATTGTATGTGAGGTAGCATAGATAGGTAGATGTTGAACACTGACTGTATGGTGGGTACTGAGGTAGGTACTGTGGATGCAAAGATGAGTAAGGCCTGGGCTTGCTCTCAAGAAATATAATCTGACAAGAGAGAAAATACATAGACAAATAAATTCTATAGTGAAGAGGTAGGACATTCTGAACACAGAACACCATAGAGGTGCAGACAAGAGGTTGAATATAATGTGCATGTGTGTACAGGTGTGTGTATGAGACCAATAGCAGTGTAGATGGAAGAGTGGGTCATATGGAGGCAATTGAAAGCTTAATAATACATTGACATAGCTTCCCAATGCTGTCTGATAGAACTTTCAGCAGTGATGGACTGGTTCTATATCTGTGCTGTCCAGTGTGGTAGCTACCAGCCATAGGTGGCTATTGAACATTTGAAATGCACCATTAGACTGAAAACTGTATTTTAATTTAAATTAATTTAAAACACATATTATTAGTAGCTACTATACTGCACAGTTTAGGATTAGATAGCAAGTTAGATGCAATGGCGTGTTCAGGGATCAGTAGAATGGCACCATTTATTTTACCGTTGTTATCTGTGCTCCTGGCTGATGGCTCCCAGAGGTGATAAGGCTGTACTTGCAGTGAATGACTGGCTTTTTACTTCAGCATTCCCATCTTCAGTTTCTTAATCAGTTAAATGACAGTGATAATGTCCTCCTCAGGTTTTGGGGAGGGTTAAATGAGCTACTATATATAGGACAATACTTTGTATCTTAATACATGTGAAACATTTTTTAAAAGCACGATTTTCTAAAACAGTGATTTTCAATGGGGACATTTAACAAATCTGAGGGTATTTTACCCTTATTAGATTGGTTGGGGCAGTACTGGCACTCAATGGGCAGGGTAGGGTCCTGGGAGCTAGACGTCTTGCAACACATGGGACAGTCCCACAAAAAAATTACATTTTCAAATCTTCCCATGGATATTTTTATATGTGACAAATTGGCAGCCATAGCACCCTGGCATCTGATCCCACCTGATCTCAGAAGCTAAGCAGTGTCAGCCTGGTTAGTCCTTGGATGGGAGAGTGCCTGGGAACACCAGGTGCTACAGGTTAGGGAGAATGACCTGGCAATCCACTCCGGAAACAATCTGCCATTGAAAACCCTATGAACAGCAGAGAAGCACTGACAATGGTGCTGGGCATGGCATAGTGTTGGGGAGTGTTTTCTTTGGTTGTACATAGGGTCACTAAGAGTTGGATTCGACTTGATGGCACCTAACAACCACAAAAACCTACTGAACTTTGTACTGTAGCCTAGCCTACCCAAACTGTGCTCTGAACACTTACATTGTTCAATAGTTGGGCATCTATAGAACATTGCAAACCTGAGAAAAAATTAAAATTCAAAATTCAAAGTATGGTTTCTACTGAATGTGTATCACTTTGGGTTGGTGTTTAGCTCAGCACTTTCTGACGACCTGGGTTTGATCCCCAGCACTGTGAAAATGGGAGGACAAAACAATCAGCCATTGAAAACCCTGCGTCAGACCTGACTCGATGGCACCTAACAACAGCAAATATACTTATGTTTGAGCCCCAAATTTATTCTGTTTTATATATAAACACAAAATATTTTTATTTAGTTTCTATAAACACTGAATTATCCAGGAAGGTAACTTCCATGTAAATTAAAGGAAGCACATAATTTGTTTCATTCAAGAGTTTCTCATCATTTCTAAAAAATGCTCAAATGCCAGTGACACTCATACATGAATCTCCATAACCCGCTTGTATGTGTAGATATTGCATTTATTGTGATTCTACGTATAGGTATGCCTGATTATTCCATTGTCTTCATTGTAGGTAGCTCCTATGTACTTACATATAGAATAACATGTTATTATATCTTATTTTTCTGTTACTTCTTCTTATGCTATAGTTAAGTTGCTATTGACTTAATTATGTAAATAGATAGCTCATATTTACCTATGAATACCATTTCAGGATAGTATAAGAGTATTACCAAATATGGGGTTGGAAACCACTTTTCTAAACGAATATGGTTCTTGCGACCATTGTTTCCTGTAATCTTTTAATTCTACCTGGATACTGTCCATTCCTGTGAAAAATACAGATTATGACTTCTTACAACTCATTAGTGCTGTCTTATCCTGAGGTGAGACAACATTTCTATGGAGGAGGGAAAATTAGTGGGACCTTAGAGTCAACCTAGGCAGCCTAGAAGGGTCTTGAGTCTCCCTTTAATGTTTTGGTCCACATGTGGGCAGTGGATTCTAGTCTTGTTGTTCAGGCATAATCCCTAGGCCACATTAAAACATTTAAACAAAGCCTTACTAATAGCAGAGAAAAAGGAAAGTGATGAAATTAGCATCATGAGACTAGATGAACTAGTTTATACGAGGCATTTTTATTTTTTGAGACAAAGTGTCATTATATAGCCTAGACTGGCCTCACATCTGTGTTCTTTCTGCCTCTGCCTCCTGGGTGCTGAGATTACAGGCATGTGCTACCACACCCAGCTCAGATGCTTCTTGTTTTTAGCAGCTATCCTCCAAGGCACCTTAGGCAGCTAGTGGTTACTATGGTAACCTAAAATGTCCTCCAAAGTTTTGAACATTTGATCCCCAGCTAGTGGTGCTATGTTGGGAGGCTCTGGAACTTTGGGAGTTGGATCTCCGTTTGCAGAAGCAGGTTGCTGGGGACTGGACTCTGCAGTTTTTATGTAGGCTCCTAGTTGTGGTGGTGGCTGGGGTTTGGCTCAGTTGGTAGAGTGCTGCTGTGTGCTGTCTGAGGCCCCAGGTTCAATCCCCAGCACTACAAAAATAGGAGGATGTGGCAATCCATTCCCAAGCAATCCTGAAATAATCAGCCATTGAAAACCCTATGAATAGCAGAGAAGCACTGACATAGTGCTGGGCATGACACAGTGCTGGGGAGTGTTTCTTTCTCTTATACAAAGGGTTGCTATGAGTCGGACCTGACTCAACTGCACTCAACAATAACAAGTTCTAGTAGTTTCTTTGCTCCTGATCACCAGGATTTGAGGTCCTCCACCACATGCTTTCCTTGTTGTGTGCCTCCCTGCCTCCTTGCCCCTGTGAAGTGAGATCCTTTAAACCATGACCCCAATAAATCATTCCTCCCATAAGTTTGTTTCTGTCAGGTATTTTGCCACAGCTACGGACAAGCTAATACAGAAGTCCATATCAAAACAGAGAGACTTAGGGTGAGATCATAATTTCCTCTTTTTTAGTTGTCTAGGGCCTTCCTTTCAAGCATCTCCTTCCTTCTCAAGAACCAATTCTTCCATTGATGGCTGACATCTGGAGGGTCTACTTCCTTTGAGTAAACTTTCACCTTTGTATACACAGGGGCCTTCAACTGCTATAAAGTTACCTATACCAGGAGCCAGCTCCATGGAAAAATAATGCACTAATTCCAGTATCTTTTGAAGATGACTTGTCAGCATGAAAACATGCCAGTTTTAAATCAAATGTAATTAACTTACCTAAGATCACAGCTAGCAAGCTGTGTAGCATAAACCAGAACCCAACAGATTTGCCAAAATCTTAGACTGATAAACAGCACATCTAGCTGGATGTGGTGGCACATACCTAAAATCCCAGCACTTGGGCAGCTAAGGCCCTGAGCTAAATAGTGAGTCAAGGCCAGCCTTGGCTAGATAGCACGACTATATCTCAAAAAAACAAAATGAAACAAAATGAAAAAAAAAAAAAAAAACCCAGTAAACCTATTCTAATACATAGGGCACACTCCCTGATTGTTTGATCGTTGTGCCATATTGATTATAAAATAGCTTTAGTATCATCACTAATCATTGTTCATAACTCCATGAGATCTGAATTATCCCAAATAAACAAGGATTTTCTTGTTGGTCAGTGGGATAACATACTAGGGTATTTGCAGGGTGAAAAGACCAGGTTGACAGGTTTACTTGATTTTTGTTTTGTTTAATTGCTAGGATGGCACCTTCCTCCTCCCCTTCTTCCTCACCTTCCTTCTCCTTCTCTTCCTCCTCCCCTCCTCCTCCTCCTCCTCCTCCTCCTTCTTCTTCTTCTTCTTCTTCTGGTTGTTTTGAAAGTTGTTTTGGCCTTTAGACAGTTTTTTAGAGATTCAATCTATACTACCTCTGCAGAAAATCTATAATCAACTATCTTGGTGGGTTCAGGGAATAAGAACATGAAGCAGAGATGTATGTTTGTTAAAACTAAAAAGCTATAGCTAATATGGGAAAATATAAGCAGAGTAGAATCATGGAGGGAGGGGACTAGAAAAAAGAAGCAAAGGTTGTGAATGTGGTAAAGGGAGGGGAAACATTGTAAAGGGATAAATGGGGAGAGGATAATCTCAATGTGAATGATACAACTTTATGAGTACATGGAAGAAATAGGGGACTATAACCCATAACTGCATATGGCATATGAGTTTTACTACACATTAGTGAAAAGTTTCAATAAACTTTGTAAATTGATGAAAGTATAAGCATAAGGGATGTAACAGTTGCACAATGGAAAAAGCAAATGCTGTATTACTCTGTACCCCACCAACATTTATCAATAAAGGGAAAAAACTAAAAAGTTAAATAAATAAATAAATATTTAAAACTCCAAATTGCTTTAAAAAAGAAAGTCTGAAAGCCAGGTGCTATTACATATACCTGTAATCCCAGATCTTGGAAGGCTGAGGCAGGAGGATCAATGTAAATTCAAGGCCAGCCTGGTCTATACAGCAAGTTCCAGGCCAGCCTGGGCTACATAGAAAGAGATCTTGTCTCAAAAATTACCAAAAGGAAAAGAAAGTCTGAGCCTGGAGTTGTAGCTCAATGGTAGAGTGCTTGCCTAGCATATGCAAGGCCTTGGGTTGCATCCATAGAACAGAAAAAAGAAAAAAAGAAAGGAGACTGTTAACTAAAAGAGTAACTAAAGTTAAAATTATTTTGAAATTTAAATTTTGACTTATGTATACCTAATTTATTTTCAGAAATTAATTTTTATTTGATAATTTAAAAAAGAATTTGTTCCAAAATCTTTTTCAATGGCTTTTTATCCAAGAAACTATGCTTATGCTTTTTTATGTAATTAATATGCAATGATTCATTTTAAATTTACTTATTAATTTACAATATTCAGGCTGCTTTCATATGCTTTTTTAATATTTTTCTTTGAGGAAATAGAGACCAAACCCAGGACCTTGAACAGCA
>VMDO01017684.1:0-44213 GCA_007922755.1 Pedetes capensis
ATTGGGTGCTCACAAATGTTTTACCATGGAGCCAGCAATGGAAAATGTGGTGATCCATGAACTCTAACGTGATTTGCTGAATGCTGTAAGGAGGGCGGCAGCACTCTGTGACTATGTGGGAGAAAGAGAGAAGGGGACATGGAGGAGAGTGGTGGGGCTGAGAGACTAGTTGGCATTTACCTGTGGATGCTCCGATGGCCCCGATGAGTATGGAGGGCACGGCCATCACCAGGCACCCGAAAGCTGCCAGGAAGGACAACACCTGGGCATAAGTGGCTGAGGACGATGATAGGACTCTCTGGAAGTAGGCCTGCCATGGGATCCCACCCATGATCTGCAGGAGAATTGTGGGGACATGGAGTGAACTGGAGGCAATCAACATCCATATTGGTTTCATTTATTTTTTAAAAGAGGTTTAAGATAACCACATTTAAAATAGATACTCATTGGCTGTAAAGTACAGAAAAATGCTCCATTGGCCACAAATCTCAGTTGTTCTATGTTTGCCATGATCTGAGGCTGTGGCTGCCTAACTTACCTTCTGACATTTGAATCCCCAGGGATGGAATTAGGTGTTGCCTAGGAGCTTTTGGGAGGCGATTAGGTCACTGGGGCAGAGCCCTCATGAGTGACGCCTGGAGGAGCTTGTCCCCTCCTCCCGCATGTAGGACAAAACAGGAAGAGGCCTTCTTTGAGGGCACTGGCAATTGTCAGACACTGGGTCTGTCAGGGCCTTGATCTTGAAGTTCTAGCCTCCAGACTATGAAAAATAAATTGGTGTTGCTTGTAAATCACCCAGTTTTGAGTAACTTGTTACAGCAGCCAGAACAGACGAAGAAAATCCTAGTGTCACACTGTTGATAACCAGAATTCCCTCAAATGGTTTTCCTTTGTAATTACATAGGACAACCCTTTCTTTTCCTTAATTGACCTATGTTAAGCTGCCTTAAAACTACCCAGAAGTCTTCAATTGATTTTCATCTAAAATTTCCAACCATTATAAAGTTTTTTCAAAAAAAAATTGAGATTTTTAAAGTATGAAGTGACATCTGAATCAATACAGCCTAATAAATATTTACAGGGTCTGATAACACACCAGGAAGTGGGGTGGTGATAAAGGCACAGTGATGAAGAAACCATGGTTCTTCCTCTGGAACTTGCTTTCCTCTGGGGGAGTCAACATATTATGGTGGGGCATTAAGGAGGATAATGACTAATACTCATTTTTACCTTATACCTAAATGTTAGATGGTTCTTAAGTTAAATGATATATGATATATTAGGATATTATATGTAAATAATTGATAATACATGTAGTTACACTGGAGTTGTGCTTAACATTCTTATTAAGGATATACAAACAAAAAAAATTTGGAGACGCTGAGCTACAATGCAACTGGTTGCATGCTGTGAAGGGGTTTCTATTAGAACAAAAGGGATAACCAATTATTTGGAGGGGGTAAAAGAAGGGGTAGCAAGGGGGGACAGCTGCATGGTGACCGTTGGTGAAAGAGTTCAAGGCTTATTTCCACAGTTCTGTCATTTACTCAACATCTGGTATTTCATTTCAACTTATCTTACAATTGGAATCATAAGGTGGGTGCAGTGGCCCACGCCAGTAATCCCAGTGACTCAAGGGGCAAAGACAAGAGGATCACAAGTTAGAGACCAGAGGCCGTCTGCATAATGCAGTGAGACCCTGTCTCAAAAAAGTAAAAAAAAAAAAAAAAAATGCACTGGGGGTACAGCTCAGTGGTACAGCACTTACAAAGCATATAAACGTGAGACCCTGGGTTCAACCCCCAATACCACAAAAACAAATAAACAAAACAAAAAAACACCAAAACAAAAAAGAAAACAATCGGAATCATAAATGGGACTTAGAGCTGGAAGACGTTTGTTGTTGTTGTTAGGTGCCATCGAGTTGGTATCTGACTCATAGTGACCCTCATAGGGTTTTCAATGGCTGACTGTTTCGGGATTGCCTTGGGAGTGGATTGCCAGGTCCTTCTCCCATTTTTATGGCGCTGGGAATTGAACTCGGGACCTCAGAGACTACAGCGCAGCTCTCTACCCACTGAGCTAAATCCCAGCCCGGAAGACATTTAGCAATCACTAAATAGAATGATTTATTTCAGATGAGCTGAGGATTTACATGTCTGAGCTGAGGGAAGGATTGGGAGGTCTTGATGTTTTGCTTAGATTCCTGGTTTAGACAGTAATGTGATTGTCAACAAACCGTCTACCTTTCTGCCTTTCAGCATTCCATGTAACCATAACCATACCTGCCATGCATATGTCACAACCACAACACAATATTTAATCCCTTACTCTTTCCATTCATAATTCTAAAATATCCTAGAAAAATGAAAGCCAGGGGGTTTCTTAACAATCCTTAGGATAAGAAATCATCCAACTTAGTACAGGAAACATTCCCCGAACACACAATTTTGCTGCCTCCTTACTCAGAAGTTCTTTCCTAGGAAAGATACCCTTACTTTGAGTGTTGAGATAACGCTAATGTTCAACCAAGTGCCATAAACACAGTCATAAAATATCGCCAATCCCCTAAAAGAAGAAATAGAAATAACCAATTTCTCCTTCATCTTGACATAAGAAGTAACTTATTTCTTATGTTGAAATCAAATACAGTGTGTTATTTTCTAATACAACCTTTCTAATTAGCAAAATCATAGAACCTGGAAGATTCCTTTGGTTTTCCATCCTCCTCAATCTGTGGTCTGCCATGATATCCCCCATACACTCTGCCCTCTGCCAACATCTTCACCCTGAGACTACGTGTTCTCACGCTGCCTTTGCCTGCCAAGGGCTCATCTCTTCAGTCCCTTCTTGGGCGACCCCCCCCCCATTTATTTAATGCACTTAGGGCTATGGGACCACTAATTGGTTTACTCTGTAATTCAAGGTTGAGTTACTTATTTCAGAATAAATTGGCTTTTAATGCCTTCATCCAAAACACGAATTAAAACTTGTAGATGGCTTGGCTGTCTGATTAGGGGAGGTTCCTGGGGTACAGTATGAGATTCCTTGGCTTCTGTGACTCCATCGCAACAGAAATGTGGACCTGGCACACCTAAAAGCAACAGCACAGGTGCCTCCCCTTTCAGATTTTATTTGCTCTCCACCGTAGTCAGCAGGTGGCTCCCGCCTTCCAGCTGAGAGGAGTCAATTCAGAAATGGCCAAGAGCCAGTGGGCAATTTTTTAAGTGTACACATCAAACCATGAAGACACCTCTCACTTCTTGAAATAGTCCACATCACTCAGGTCAGAGCGTCACTTACCAACAACAGAAAACTGTCAAGCCAACTGTAGACTTCAAATGATTCAATGGTCCCCAGCCAGGGCTCCTGGTACTTGGCATGGACGGCAGTGAACCCGATGTCGCTGACCGCAGGATGGGACAGGGCAAAGGGGACGCTGATCCACTGGAACAGAGGGCAACACTGGAGCCTTAGGCTGTGATCTCCAACCATCCAGGACATGCAATATGTGCTCTCCTACTGTGATTTTTAGCCTGCAGCGGTAGCCCTGTGGCATCCAATACCGTCAGATCTCGGAAGCTAAGCAGCGTCAGGCCTGGTCAGTACCTGGACGGGAGACCACCTGGGAACACCAGAAGCTGTAGGCTTGGGAGAAGGACCTGGCAACCCACTCCCAAAAATCAATCTGCCATTGAAAACCCTATGAACAGCAGAGAAGCACTGACAATAGTGTTTCCCCTGTTGTACAGAGGGTCGCTATGAGTTGGATACCGACTCGACGGCACCTAACAAAAACAACAACAGCTGTGATTTTCTCTTCTATAGCCTAGCTCTGTAGTTCCTCTTACTCAGATAGAGGAGGACCTGGAATTGTGTTCTCTGTTGTTGTTGCTGTTAGGTGTCACTGAGTTGGTGTCCGACTCATAGAGACCCTATATACAACAGGTGAAACAGTATTGTTACTGCTTCTCTGTTATTCATGGGGTTTTCAATGGGGGTGATTGCTTTTTTGGTGGGGGAGAAGTGCCGGGTCCTTCTCCTAAGCCTAAAGCACCTGGTGTTCCCAGGTGGTCTCCCATCCAAGTACTAACCAGGCCCAACCCTGCTTAGCTTCTGAGATCTGATGGGATCAGACACATTGGTATGGCTGTAGGACACCAGAAAATATTGATTTAGAAAAACTAAAATCTGTCTACTTCTGTGCTTGATGATACTATACCATACAAACTATAGGAGCAGTCATCATAAACCTTTGGGAAGAATATATTACATTTGAGACACACATATTTTATGTTTTCTGTGAATTGGGGTAAGATATCTATCCATTAAGGTGGCAGGGAAAAATCTGATTGAGAAATCTATGGGTGACAGGAAGCCCACAAAGATAGACCCAATGTTAATAGGTAAAAGAGGAGGAATTGAAGCAGGGGTTGGCCTGGAGGAAGCAAGGCAAATAGTACAAGAATACAGTTGCTCCTCAACTTATGACACAGTTATATGATGACAAAGTTGTCACAGGTTGAAAACACTGCAAGTAAAAAATGCATTTAACCTACCTGATCTACTAAACACTAAACACAGCATGCTGTTTTTCACTTATAGATTGTGAGGATGATTGGGAGCTGCAGCTCACTGCCACTGCCCAACACCAGCAAGAGGATCAGACTGCATTTTGCTAACGCAGGAAAAGATCCAAATGCCAAATTCAAAGTATGGTTTCTACTGAATGCATTTGGTGTTTTGAACCATTGTAAAGTTGAAAAATCATAAGTAAAGCCATTCAAAGTTGAGAAAAATCTGCATATATTTTGTATGTGTGTGCCCACATCTACTGGGTGACAAGGCTTGCTGCCATGGGAGAGCTTAGGGAATTGGAACAGATAAAGACAGACATGTGGAGAGAGCCTTGAGGTGCAGGCTACAGGAATTTCTTCTGATTCTGAGTTTTAAATAGATTTCAGTGGAATTTCGTCTTCATTTTAATGTCATTGATATGAACAGCAAGTTTAGAAGAATGAGGGAGAATGGGGGGGCACAGGTAGACTCAATGACACCTGGACAAAGGTCTGAAGTTCATCAGTGACACAGGAGTGATACTGGTATGAACGGGATGATGAAGAGAGAGTCAACAGCCTTTGGATGATGGAAAGGAGTAGAAGGCCAAAGAGGGAAAACTAAGAGGAACTTCAAGAAAATTCATAGAATTACAGAGTTTGAGAAGAAGAGATGGTTTAAGACCCAGGTTGATTTGAAGCTTGAGAAGCAAAACATCTTTAGTCAGCCAATTCAATTGTGCTCTAACTAAATAACCCATGGAATTTCATTCCTTATCGATTTAGTTAAATTTTGCAGTAGAAAAACATTCTAATGTACATCCCTACATATATTTACCCTTCCATCTTTACACCTACACACTTGATTTATGCACCTGTGCATTTTAAGTTCTTGTCTCATGCAAAGCAATGAGACTTCACATCCATCATCCCCTGACTCATCCCCTGAGGTTATGTTTCCTGGAATAACAAGTACATCAGTCACGAGTGCTGCCATCCCCAAACTCACCTCGCTCCTGACATTCTGAGGAAAGATTGGTTTGTGTGTTCTCTGTTTTACTTCTGGACATTTATGATGATGCTAAGTAAAAATCAGAATTTCTGCACTGGACACTAGATTTTAGCAATTTAAAAGCTAAAAAGCAGGAGTCCTTGAACAAATTCAATATTTTCAAATTCAACCAAAATATGAATGAGTGATATGTATGAAATGCAAATACAATGTCTAGGAGAAGAAGAGAAAATATAATCTTTGCTAGTACATATAAATTTATAGCTAAACTGCAAACCTAATTATAGTCAGTTCTTTTAAAATTTCTTCCAGGATATTATTACAGATGCTAGAGAGCTAAAAGAAAAGGGTATGAGAGTCATCCCTCTTCATCTCTGAATGTCAGGATAAAAAGTAAAATACAGTGCAAAGCTTTTCATTATAAGAAAAAATTAAGGGGAAAAAAAGGAAAAATTAAGAAAATCCAGGAGAATCAAGGGTAGTGTGACCATCTTTGGGACAAGGAATCATGACCCCAGGGTTCTTGCTCTGTCTGTGGCCTTTCTACAAGGGCAGCTGATGTTAGGTGTGTGTTTGATGAGGGCATGTATGTAGACCCATGACAGCCCCTGGCAAAGAGCAGATATGTCATTTTCTTTATACTTCTCTTGATATGTCTTAGGTGTTAGACAGTATATACATAAGTGTAATCTCTATGTTTTAGGATGTGAGTTTGCAAAGAATTAACACTGACAAGGATATGTTTAAGCCTGTGGTGTCCGATCCCATCAGATCCCGGAAGCTAAACAGGGTCGGGTCTGGCTAGTACTTGGATGGAAGACTGCCTGGGAACACCAGGCGCTATAGGCTTGGGAGAAGGACCCGGCAGCACACTCCCAAAATACAATCAGCCATTGGAAACTGGATGAATAGCAGAGAAGCACCACCAATACTGTTTTGCCTGTTGTACATAGGGTCGCTATGAGTAGGACACCGACTCAATGGCACCTAACAAGGATGTGTTTAAGACATACAAAAGTGCTTTCAGTGTAATACTAATAATATTCATATGTCATAATTATATAGTGGACTCTTTCCTTAATATGACACATATGTGACCTAATTTAATCTAGAACTTAAAAGCAATAAAATATGTCTTTCTAGATCCCTTATTCGACCTCAGATAGTGATTATTAATATTTGACATCTACAGTTTTCCCGGGGCTGGGATTTAGCTCAGTTGGTAGAGTGCTGCGCTGCAGTCTCTGAGGTCCTGAGTTCAATTCCCAGCACCGCAAAAATGGGAGAAGGACCTGGCAATCCACTCCCAAGGCAATCCCGAAACAGTCAGCCATTGAAAACCCTGGGAGGGTCGCTATGAGTCGGATACCGACTCGACAGCACCTAACAACAACAACAACAACAGTTTTCCCAATGAGATAATTTCTATATTCTATGAGGGGTTTCATGCATGACCAAACTAACAAATGGAGAGGGTAAGACTCTTGCTTAGGTTACCACTACAGTTTAAATTTTGTGAACTGTGAGGAAAGCATTTTGCCGTAAGTTCTCAAAGGAGAATACATAAATTCCCATCAAACCTCAGCATGAAAGAAAGGAAGACCGAGACATTTCTAAGAATTACACTTAGGGCACACATTTCTGTCAAAGTCTAACAAAATAACTAGAGTTCTTGGTCTAGTAAATTGACAGAGAAATTTAAAATTTCCAATAGTATTCAATTTACTATGTATTACTCATGATGGAAAATAGCATTTCTACTGATTTTTGCTGAGTTAATGAAAAACATCATATTATCTTTCATATAAAGAAAGAAGGAAGGGAGAAAAATAAGAATGTAGGAAGGAGAGAAGGAAGGAAGGCAGGGAGGGAAGGAAGGAGGGAGGACGGAAAGAAAAAAAGAAGGGAAACCTATGGGTAGCTTCACTTACCAGTCCTATAAAAATGCAGAAGAGCTGGACAACATCTGTGTAGGCCACAGAGTAGAGCCCACCCACCAGGGTGTACAGAGTGGCGATGAGCGCAGAGACGATGACCGAAGCATGCACGTCCACGTCTATGATCACGCTGATGGTGGCGCCTGAGAGAAAACAAGGGAGTGCGTGGTCAAGGCACTCCAATGGATTCTACTTTCTGTGTGAAGATACCCTGAAAGTTCAGTGACAGCAAGTATTGCCCACGTGTGGTATGAAAACTGCAGGATGGTAACAGCTAACATGAATTTTTATATTGAAAATTTTATGACTTAGTAGATTGAGTGTACGTCTCTCTACATTTCAGTATATCAACATATCTAAAGAGATGTGTACTCTTCCTTTCTGAAACTGGTGCTTTGCTAGCTTTGCTCTGTGGACACTTGCAACTTATGATGTGGTTATAGAATAGCTGGAAATATTGATCAATTTAATGCCATTCTAAGAACTTGCAATTTTGCCAATCTCTGAGACTCTGGCTTAAGTGTATTTGCCATATGCTTATTCACATCTGTGAGAAACCTTTCTAAGAAGCATGATCTCCCATTTCCCCATTTTATAGTGAACATTCATTTCCTGTTTTGCATTTATTCTACCCTCTGTAGGCCATGACAGCTGACAGACCCTATAAAGTCACAAAGGATTGAGACAATTTTGAAAACGACAATCAAACAATTGGTAAATACTATTTATCAATTCTTTCTTTCTCAGAGTCATGGAAGTTCACTTTTATTTGGTTGATGGGACATGCTAGTTCTCTTGCTCAGATACTAATATACTAACCTTGAATAGTTTTGAATATTACCACATTTTAAGATAATTTTGGTCATCAAATGTTTTTATGTTCCTCTTTATAATATTGTTTCTTGTTTGTTGGTGCCTATATTTCCACTGAGAATTTTATAGCATGGGCAGTTTGGAGCACTGTGGGTCTTGGACTGATGGCTCATAACTCATTTGTTGCTTTATGAACCTTTTCTCCATTGCTCTCAAAACCATAGAGCTTACATTTCATATTATTAAAAGCAGCAACAATAGGTAGGCTAGTGTACATGCAACAAATCTGTGTGTGCAACAAATCTTTTGTGTCATCACTGTCTTGATCTCATCCTCCTCTTTAATTAGCATGGTAATAGTTCACACAACCTACTAGGGATGAGGACACATCATTTCAAAGATAGTTTGATCTAAGGTGGTGGTTGTTAGGTGCCATCAAGTAGGGTCCAACTCATAGTCCAACTCATAGTGACCCTGTGTACAGCAGAACGAAACACTCCCTGACACTGTGCCCTGCCTGGCAGTACTTCTCTGCTATTCATAGGGTTTTCAATGGCAGATTGTTTTAGGAATGGTTTGGGAGGCTCTTTTCCTTCCAGGTGGTCTCCCATCCAAGGACTAACCAGGTAAACCCTGCTTAGCTTCTGAGATCAGGCAGGATCAGATGCCAGGGTGCTATGGCTGCAGATTTGATCTAACATAACAATACAAAATATTTTTGAACTTTGTTATGGTAATAAAATAAAATTTATTCCCTGAGTAAAAACAAATTACAAGAGGAATCTAATAAGGAGTCACAGGATAAACAAAAAGGTAAGAGGCCAATTATTTATAAGGGACTTTGGAGAACTAAGTTATTGCACAGATATCTAACAGGTCATTTTTTCCCTGAAATCATTTTTCAGGGTTGGAACTTCAGTTGCACCTCTCTTCCTTTTTAGTTTTGGTGTTGTTCCCTGCTTTAGTAACATTTCTGATTTCTAATCCCATGAATTATGAGCAGTTCAATTGTAGAAGAAAAGTCATGAGACTAAGATTTGCAGTCCTTGGAGACGCTATTGTTTTGTTGTAACTCAGTGATTTTAGGGAAATCACCTACCTCTATCACTATTATGGTTGGATTGAATTTTTCCCCAAATATTTTCTGGATAATTGCATCAATTCTAAAGAGCAAAACAATGCTATACTTCAAGATCTGCAGAGAAATATTGGTTAACTTAGGCAGATGTAAAAATAAGTACACTGCAAAGTTAAGAAAAATCATTGAATTCAGCTAGGAGAAGCACATATTTAAAGCATTGTAGATGTCCATTCACACCAAGCAGATAGTTTAAGAGCCTCCTATGGAGAAAGTGGTACTTTTCTCTTGGGTCAAAATGGCAAGTAGATCTAGCCTGTCAGCACCAGGCCAGAGCTGGATAGTATTCAAAAACAGTATCAGGGTTCTACATGATTCAATAGTCCAAGGCAAGTGAGATGATAGATATTCTACATGAGGATGAAGATGTAAACTGTAAGAAGCTTCCTGAGAGCCTTTATAATGATAGGGTGTTTTGTATTCACAGAGCACTGGACCTTACCATGAGGCAGCAGATGTCACCCAGATACCTGGTGATGAAATTGGAGGAAGATAAATGGTACTTTGAACTGTTTCTGAGAGAGGTTATTCCAGAAAGAAAGGAGAGAGAAGAGTGGGCAGACACAATCATGCAGATGGGATCTGCGGAAGCAGCTGACCTCAAAGTATTTTTTATGAAATTAGTTATACCTGAAACATACAATTTAAGAATTATTTGTTATGCAGTGGTAGCACTTTAAATGAATGTCTGTCGCAATAATAAAAATGATTCTCCCATGTTCCAGTAGTGAACTATGAACAGTCACAATGAGGTGAGAACAGCTCTTATAATTGTCTGCTCTTAAGTATTTCAAGTTATTTCTTATAAACACTACCTTTGAATTATGTCTACATATTATTTTGAATGGGAGAAGGATGTGGCCACTCCCGAGGCAATTTCAGAACAGTCAGTCATTGAAAACCCTATGAGGGTCACTATAAGTCGGACACAACTTGATGGCATATAACAACAACAACAACATTACTTTTGAATGAGAGAAGGATGTGGTATCTCACTCCCAAAATAATCCCAAAACAATCAGCTATTGGAAACCCTATGAGGGTTTCTATGAGTTGGACCCTACTTGATAGGACATAACAACAAAATTACTTTTGAAGAAAATATAGGTAATAATTTTAAAATAGACACAATCTACCAGATTTTTCTAAATGTTGTTTGATATATGTCTGTGTGTATGTGGTAGGGGAGGGAAGGAATAAGGGAGAGAAGAGGAAAGAAAGGAGAGACTTTAATATGTTTTACATGTATATTGAAATACACACATATAAAACTAATTGTGACAAAGTTCAGAGTTTAGCGACAGTGTTTCACATTTCTAAAATGCTTTAGAAACATTAGCTCATTAACTCTATTCTTTGTCAGAATGAACATTCTGTGTTCTCTTACATGTCCAGCCCACTCCTTTCTTTGCCACCTCAGCAAGCAGTTTGTTCTTAACACCAACATCTCTAGTGTTGAAACCAATGGCAAAAAACCTCCCATGGTTTTGCAGCTAATGAGAGAAAGGTGGGAAGAGAGGTGCATTTTCATGTACAATTTCATTAGGAATTAAGTTGAGAAGGATTGGTATCTAACACAAGGGGCATGTAATTTTTCACTGAGTTATTACTGTATTTTATAACTATCAAATTCTCTTATTGTCCACCTCAAGTCACCCTATTGTTTTTATAGTCAAAGACCAATAAAATAATGTTAGGCTACATAGGAGTTTGGCAGAAAAAAGAGAAAAAGTTAATATAAATTAATACATGACATGAGAGGGGCCACATAAGATGATAATACTGAACCCAAAGACAAGTTTGTAGTCTGAAATACACAACATAAAAGGAAATTTATCTTATTTTACTTTTCTTCTGACTACTTAAGCTTTGGCTATAGACTTAAGCCCTGCACTTTCATTTCTAAGAAGAGATGGAAAGTAACAGACAAATGTCCAGGGGCCAAACACTGACATGGCTCACTGAAGAAGGTTATAGAAATTTCAACTCTGTTGATTTTCAGGAAGAATCTCTACACTCCCTACACTGGTACAAGTCCGCCCTTCATCAAAGGTATTGAGGCCGGGGGTTTCCTATGATCCCTCTGAACTCTCTTGTTTTCTACATCTTGCAAGTGAGCTGAAAATCCAAGATGCAAGGACAGATTCTTCTTAACATTCATTGATCTTAGTAGAAAGTTAGACCCTAAAGACTCTAAGTTCAGTTCCTAGATCCCTAAATGTGTCCATAGCCTAATAGTTTAGGATACAATGGGACTACACTAGGGAGAAAGAAAGCAACATACTTTTTCTTTTTCTGAAAACAAGCATAGCTAAAAATGACTCATCGTCCACTCCTTTATGGCAGCCCTATAACTGTTAATAAGAGACAAGTCCTGCTTCAAGAAATTTATAATCTATTTTATAGGGCTGAAAATTTAGCATGTGTGTTAGTTAGCTTTATGCCATTGTGACCAAGTATCTGAGGAAAGGAATGTGAAGGAGTTAGGATTCATTGTGGCTCATGGTTTCCAAGGTTTCAGTCCACAGCCCTTTGGCTGCATTGATTTTGGGCCTACGGTGAGGCAGAACATCATGGCATCATGTCACCTCATGGTGGACAGGAAGCAGAGAGAGACACAGAGAGAGGCTGGGAGAAGACACAGAACCAAACACACACCCCCAGTGACTACTACCTCCAGCTAGGACCCACCTCCCAAAGTTTCCACAACCTCCCAAAATAGGGCCAGCAGCAGGCAGTCAGCTCTTTGATACATGAGCCTGCTGGGGGTGTGGTTTATAATCACACTCTAGCAGCATGAAATAGACAAGCAGGCAAATGATCATGATGTGGTTCAAATCCAATGCAAAAGGTTTGTAGGCTCCTAAGGAAACTCACAGGAACAGCTCCCAGAGACTGACACCTTTGAGACCTGGAAGTGCTTTGGGATTGCCTGGGCAGGTGGTGAGAGAGGAAATGGTGTGTGGGCGGGGGGAACGAGCCCAAACTAGGGCACTTGGGTTTGCAAAGTATCAGAGGCAATAGAGGACCACAGCTCTGGAACAAGGCAGAAGGCAGGTAGAATAACAAGGGGAGAGAAGAGAGAACCATATCATAATAAAAAGTGCTTGTAAGCAGAAAGGGCTGGAGTTTAGCTCAGTTGTTAGAGTGCTGAGCTGTACTCTCTGAGGACCTAGGTTCAATCCCCAGCACCACAAAAACAGAAGGACACGGCAATCCACTCCCAAAGCAAACAGCCACTGAAAACTCTATGAGGGTCCCTATGATTCAGACCTGACTGGACAGCACCTAACAACAACAATCTCTAAGATGAGATCTGATTGTGGAAGGGAGAGGCCTGGCAACCTGTGGTGCCCATGGAAGGGCAGGATGGCAAGCAGATGGCTGTTGAAGGAGGTTGGGGCTGGCCTGCCTTGTGGCAGGGCAGAGGCAGAGGTGGATGGAGGTGGGGAAGATGGCTGAGGCAAGGGCCAGGTCGGGGAGCAGGTAGTTAAGGATGGACCCTAGAGCTGAGCTGAGCAACCTGCAGGATGAAGGTGGACCAGCGCAGGTGAGCTGTGTACATCTCCCAGCTGCCTCCAAGGCTTCAATCTGTTCAGACCTTAACAAGTGGCTGAGGGTGGTTCTCTGCTAAGCCTGAGACTCCAGCATGAGACTGGACATGAAAACAAGCTCAGGGTGGGGGAACCTTATAAGAATTATTAAGATGGCATTAAACTGGCAGGGAAAGCCTTTCTATGTTCTACCACACGTCATTTTCCCACTAATACACTATAGCACTGTGCTTTGACAAATATCAGCTTACTGAAAAAATGTCAGGTGGTTTTGCTTACACTCCTCACCTATTCTGTCAGCAGAGGGCTGGTGAAATCTTATTTCTCTGGGAATGTGAGGGATTGTTGGGACTCACACTTGGTTTTTTATTTGATTTTAATATGATGTATTTTATGTAAAAAGCCAACATCTCTAAATATATTCATGCTTTAAAAATGCACAAAAACTATTTTTTGAGTAGTTCAGTTTTGCATATGTTTTTATTATCAATGAACATGGCAGTCATTAGAAGGGAAACAGGGAGGGGCAAAATGTGATCAGGTCATAGAAAGGAGATTTATTATTGGAAGAAATGAAGGCGAAACTCATTGACTTAAATTTATTCAACACCAAATATTCCCTCTAACATCTGGCTCTTGGACCTTGGTTTTGAAAAATTCTTTGTAAGAAACTGTACTTTTTAAGTTATGCTTAGTGAATTGTGCTTTTTTCAAAATCAGATAAAGCTTAAAAAACTCATCCTAATTATGAGATGGCTCATGGTCATCACCAGAACAATGGCAATCAAGGCAAAACCAAGTGCAGTTGAGACAAGATTTCACCTCTGCAGCCATATTGATGTAAATTCAGAATTTCTGTTAAATTTTATGAACACAAAGCTGTGTGTGGTGGTGCACATCTGTAAATCTTCATACTTGGGAGACTAAGGCAGGGGGATCATAAGTTTGAGGCTAGCTTGGACATAAAAAGATTTTATGAACACAGATATGGCACAGGACCTGGTTTTAATGATTTCTAAGAGGCCAAGGCTGAAGAGCCTGCAGCCGTAGCCCTGTTGCACCCAATCCTGTTAGATCTCGGAAGCTAAACAGTGTCCGGCCTGGTTAGTACTTGGATGGGAGACTGCCTGGGAACACCAGGTGCTGTAGGCTTGGGAAAAGGACCTGGCAACCCACTCCCCAAAAACAATCAGCCATTGAAAACTGTATGAACAGCAGAGAAGCACTGATAATAGTGTTTCACCTGTTGTATGTAGGGTCACTATGAGTAGGATACTGACTTAAGGCACCTAACAACAACAACCATAAGGCTGAAGAAAGAAAGGTTACTTACCTGGTGTTCCAGAACCTGGAGATGCAGCTAGGAAAAGGCTTCACTGGTCCTTACCTAATGCAGAGAAAATTGCTGCAGCCCAGAACATTTCTCCCATTAGTGCGGGGATGAACAGGAGTCCACCCATGCGTTTCCCATAGATCTGCTGAAACGGGTCTAACATGGTCACATAGCCCTTGGAACGCATAGGTTTTGCAAAGAATAGACCACCTAAAAGAAATTAAAGATATCCTTATGAGAAAATAAAAATTCACAGTATAATAGCCTTTGCCAGCCTTTTACTATGTTATATTTTCTCAAGGTGGGCTAGGTTTAGTTCAATTGGTAGAGTGCTGCTCTACGTTCTCTGAGGCCCTGAGTTCAATCCCCAGCACCACAAAAATGGGAGAAGGACATGGCAATCCACTCCCAAGGCAATCCCGAAACAATCAGCCATTGAAAACCCTATGAGGGTTGCTATGAGTTGCATACAACTTGACGGCACCTAACAACAACAACAACTGACAGTGCCAGGTCTGGCCCAGTGTTGGTAAGTGTTTTGTTCTGTTATACATAGAGTCACTATGAGTTGGACTTGAGTCAACGGCACCTAACAACAAACAATATACACCAGGGAATCAGTCTGAAATATCTTGTGAATAAAGTACCAAAAAACATGGTATTTAGCCACCTAACATAAAGTCCTTTGTACATTTAGTATTGTATGTACTGAACAACAATTGGGTGATGTAAACGAAGCTTGTGAATTAAAAAATATGGAACAAAATAGTGCTCACTAAATGCCCGGGTGCATTTGTATCACACAGCACAACAGTTAGACATTCTGAATAAACAAAATAGCCAATAAAAGTATTCGGAATAACAAAAAGAGAAACTCTCTGTTATATAATACTCTGGACCTAAAGTGTGATTTACAAGAAGAAATTCAGGTATGATACAGTTGATTCATTTTGAATGATATATTCATACTATTTTTTTAAAAATAAAATGTGATTATGTTAAGAAATTCACTGTTCTGATAGTTATAGGATCAAAAAAGTTTTTAAACATATTCCACAATCACAGCATCAAATAAGCTAAGCATTATTGTTCTGCTATGTGTCTATTTCTGGTAAGAGCCACTTAGAACTTTCTGGTGGCATTTTTTTCCACAAAGGTTATTTACATTGTGTGATATATAATTCCGTTTGGTATTTATACTCCTATTCTTCATGCTTTACTGAATGAGTTACAGAGATTTAAACTTCTACTTACCTAAAATCAGACTAAGAGAATAACCAATTGGTGCCTGAGCCCAGGCTAGACCATAATCTGGCACATAAACTGCTTCAGCTGTCCCGTTGATATACCCTCCTCCAACCCAGGTGGCTGAAACAGAAGCAAAAGTGAGGGCATGACCCTGTCATACCAGGCATTATCAGACCTATTGTGCCCTAGACCTGACTGCCTAACACAGTGGCTCCTGGTCTTACGTGGTCATTAAGCACCTGCAGTGTGACTAGGCCAGGCAAAAGTGTTCTATGAAATATGTCTTCTCCAGATATATAAAATTTCTGTAGCATAGTAGCTGAATGAAGGAGGTCAAAGACCCAAAGAAAGCAAGTTTTAGTTAAAAAAAGTTTTGACCAGGAACGATTTATACACTAGATGTCAAAGGATTTTTGTTTTATTCATTATACATTGAGATATAAACATTTTGACTATATTGAGTTAAGTAAATTATGTCATTAACCTTAATTTACTTATTTCTTCTTATATTTTTGAGAAAAAGCTTATAGAAATTTAACCTTAGATTTGTGGCTCATCATTTTTTTTTTCGGTACTGGGTTGACCCCATGGCTTTGTGTTTGCATGTTTTGCAGGTGCTGCAGCACTGAGCTGCGCCCCCACTTTTTTTTTTTTTTTTTTTTTTTTTTTTTTTTTTTTTTTTTTTTTTTTTTTTTACTTTTTCTGAGACAGGGTCTCGCTAAATTACACAGACTGCCTCTGGTCTTGACCCTGTGATCCTCCTGCCTCTGCCTCCCTAGTTGCTGGAATTACAGGTGTGAGCCACTGCTCCCGGCTCAGAGTTAAATGTTTTTATTCAAAGCCTTTCCATTTTAGTTGTATTGGTTTTTTTTTTTTTTTTTTTTTTTTTTTTTTTTTTTTTTTTTTTTTTTTTTTTTTTTTTTTTTTTTGTGTGTGTGTGTGTGTGTGTGTGTGGTACTTGCAGGTTGAACCCAGGGCTTGGCACATACTTTGCAAGTACTCTACCATCAGGTTGCACTCCCAGCCCCTTTTTTAATCTCTTATTTTGAGACTGGATTTTGTTAAATTATGCAGGCTGCCTCTGGCCTTGAACTTGTGATCCTCCTGGTTCTGCCTCCCGAGTTGCTGGGATAACAGGTGTGCACCACTGCACCTGGCTTGTATTGGTATTTTCACATTGATCATGACTGTTGTCCTTGAGGAGTGGTGTGTGTCTGTGTATGTGTTTGTGTACATGTGCGTACAAGTGTGTGAAAACAGATGCATGCACATATGTGTGTGAGCTTTTCATGACTACAGTCTTTTCCTAAACACCATGGGAACAAAGATCTGGCAACTCTGATCTCATCACAGCAGAGGTGTATTTGCTACTGCAACCTGCTAGGAGAGTGAAGGGAGGAGAGAGATGACACCTCTGCTCCCAAGTGTCCTAATGTGAGTTGAAGCTCCTTTGGCCCTCTCTCTTCCCAGAAACTCAGCATATACTTAGAGCTGAGACCAGCAAGAGGGGGAATGTAAAATGCTGGCAGCACATGTCTTCACAGTCCTCTATTCTAATCTGGGTCTTTTAATACCAGATCTGATATTTCATGGGGAACCATAAGAATTCTGCCTTCTTTGGATATATAAAATTTCTGGAGCATAACAGCTGAATGAGGGAGGTCAAGGAACTAAAGAAAGCAAATTGTGTTTAAACAAACTTGGGCCAACAATGACCTACAAATTACTGCTTTCTCTCAGAGGACAATACATTTGATTCTTGCTGAAAAAACAAGGTTAAGAGAATACTAAATCTTTGTGATTTATATCCTTTTAAGAATATACTTGAAACATTCAAAATGATCCCTGTGTAGAATTTATGTGAAATTATAAGGGCCATAGGCTTATAAGCTTCTTACAAGAAGCTTATCAGATATAAGACTGAATTCTAGGCTATATCATCTCATTGGAAATGCAATTTAAGTCTGATGAATTCTCTAAAATCTCACAGAGTATAAATAAGAGAAACCACATGTATATAATGCTAAGGTAAAGTATGCCTGTTTCCATGCCAGAATTTATTTGCTTTTTCATCCAACACAAAACAAAGAAGAGAAGAGTGTCTTGGAGTTAATGCCACTTTTCAAAAGGTTAACTAGAAAAGACTTTCCCACATAGGAATTTTAACTACATATAAGTGAGAAGTTTATATACTAATTCTTGCAATCGACAAACAGATATTTAGCACCTACTCTTATCTTTCATATTGGGTACTAACAAATAACAACTGAAACCATTTGCTTTTCACATTGTAAGCCCTACTGAAATTTTAAAGAGTTTCTCCCTCTCCAAAACACACTGGGTGTGTGTGTAATAAGGAAGAGAAGAAGTGAATTCTTACAGCACAGAACCCGAGGCTTCATCTTTCAGCTAAGGTAACTGGAACTGCTAACATACCAGCAATGTTTTGTGCATAAAGTAAATGGTCCAATGGTCTTACAAGTAGAAAGCTTATTAATGATCATTTATCATTGTGTGGCTCTCCTGTCCCTTGTCCAAAACCAAAAAATGGTGCCTGAATGATTGCATCTATTATAATATAGTAGTGAAGACTTCATTACTTATTATAATTTAAAAAACCTCTCCATTTTCTACTGATCTAGTCCTTTCTGTGCCAGATTTGTTCCCCATGTTTGTATATCTTGCATCAAGTCATGAGTGAGACTACAAACTCTTTAATGCATTTTAAAAGAAAAAACATTTTCAATCCCTATTCTTTATTAAGTATATGCAAGTGAATGAATCTGACAAGGTTTAAATGCTATAATCTGGTTCAGATTTTAAATGAATGATGATATTCTACATTTTGAGAAGGAGAAAAATCTTTAAAAAGTGATCTAGATCATAATGACACTTTATGAGAAATAACATCATTTGAATATCTTCTGTATACTTTAATGTATTAGATTGAAAAATCACTGGACATGGTAAAAGAACAAAATCTGAACTGTTATCTTTATGACCATATTAAATAGAATATTAAACTCGAGTAGTAGAGCATTATAAAAATTTTTACTGAATGAAATGCTTTGATAGACAGAAGCTCATCTATTCCTGTGAGGAGTTTTTGCAAATACAGTGACACACTGACTGAGCTGCATACAGTTCAGCATGGAGGAGGCCAGGGTGTGGCTGCCACAGACCAGGCTCTGCTCCCTGTGATCATGAAACTCTGGCTCTCCCCTTAGCCCAGGAGCCCTTTCACAGACTATAATGAAAACCAAGTGAATCCATCTGCAGTTGGCTCAGAATTAAACACAATGTGACTGCCTGAAAGGTAAAACCCACACTCCATATAAAACATTGGAGATTCCAGATAACGAAAGTTAAGACACTCAGAACACACACCATTTTCACAGGCAAGTTAGGTAACTATTTGATGCACAAGGTGAATCATCTTTAATTAGCATGTTAGGACAGAAAATGAGCATCATTTGGATATGATTTCCAATGAGATATTTTCCTGAGTATCACAAAAGGGCTCCTGTTCATATTGCTAATGCTTAAATACCCAGCAAGAGTCAAATGCAACATGTTGTTAGTGAAAATGCAGCAAATCATCTTCAGGATATAATTTTAAGGTTTTTTTTCCCAAGAATTATTTTCAATGACCAAGAAGAATATAAAACAGAAAGAAATCACCCCTTAACAGAACTACCTCAGGGCAAAAGTAGAAAGACACTTCCCCTCCTAACACAAAGAAGGTCTGAAAGGGAGAGGGCTGCCAGAGGCTAGGAGATTCCTGGGACACACCCAGGCTTCTTCCCTTTTATACCAAGGTTCCTGGAAATCTTATTGTTAGTGTTGTGGAATCATAATATGTGATTGCTTCCTGTAAGAAAATTAATTATTAGACGGGAGAAGTCGATTTCTGAAGAGGGTATCAATCAGTTTGGAATTGTATTGTTTCCAAATTGATTTATTCAGGCTACAAACCATCAGTAGTCATATTCACTGACATTTGTCATTTAGTAAAACCCAAAGTCACAATTTCCTACACACATTAATGGATGCACTGAGACACCATTACACTAGTTAACAGATGCATAACTTGAAAGACTAGGACAGTTTTGCATTCTTCCACCTCTTTCTTTCTACTGCTTCCACCTGCTAACCACCCCAGAGAGTACTGAGTCGTTTTGCTGATATTTGGCCCATTGATTTACTGTAAAATCATTTTGTTCAAGTACTACTGAGTTGAAGCCATTTTGTTTTCAAGTTTTAAATTAAATATAAAATTATTTTTAAAATATGTAACTAATGAATTCCCAAAGACAAAGAACCATGTTTGGTTTGTCATTCTGAGGTCACATGCCCTGTATTTAGAGAAACAAAGCAAGGGTGAACTGCACCAAGCAAACAGCACTGGATCCTACCTGTCATGGTAAATCCACCAACCAATAAACCAATGTCTCGGCCACCAACTATTATGGCTTCACTCCGTTCTTCTGGGCTACCACTGTTTTTGGTTTTCCATGAAGCCCATATTCCAACCAGCAATATGAGGAGGTAGAACACGATGATAGCAATTAGTCCTTCCACATGGAAAGCCATTTTGATCTAAGGTAAGGTCCAGCTTCTTCCACAGCTGGCTACTTCATTAAGACCTCTGGAGAAAATACAGTAATGCATTAAAAAGCAGGGAAGCCTTAGCCAGCTCAGGCTGCCAGGAATAAACCAGCCAGCTCATAAGGGATCCTGGACCACTTAAAGAAAGAGCGCATTAAAATCCCACATGAAATTGGGCAGGGCCAACAAGTGTCCACTACATTATCTTACTTTTACTTAACCAGTAAATAGTGTTTTGAGTTTTCAAGAAACGAAATAAAAGAGGGAGAGGAAAATGCTGTTTAACAAATAGAATCATAATTATTTTGTGTTTAGTAAATTCTTTTAATTTAAAATTCACCTTGTCTTTTAGCCCAGTAAGTCTTTCAAGAGATCACTTTCAAAGAGTATGGCTGTATATGATTTTTGAAACTAAGATACTATTCTAGAATTACTCAGTAATGTCAGTGCATTATAAATAAATACTCAAAGAATTTAAAATATTTGTTCATTCTTTCTTCTAACAATCCTTTCAAGTGGTTTCAGAAAATGGTTCCAAAAGCAATCTGACATGAAACTCTCTGGAAATTTTTTTTTTAGAAAAATCCACATAAAAATGCATCGACTCCACATTTTCAGTAAGTTCCTGTGGCTTAAGCTACTGTGGGAACTAAATAGATTTTTGTTGTTTAAAGGGTCCACCTTTTTCCTCTTACTTCGCTCCTGGTTCATTTCACACCTCCACCATTAATGATCTCTAGGAGAAAAGAATTTTAAAATATCTATTGCCTAAAAACATAGCAGAAAATATGAAAGACAAGACTTCTTTAGAAGACAAATGCCAAGTTCTAAAGCTTCCCCCTCTGGAATTCTGGTTCCCTTATTTCATTCCCCTCATAACCACAGCTATTCATGCACCCCAATCACACACACAAGTTTCTTGGGGGAAAACTGAGGTGGTGGTGTATGTAAGCGGCATTTACGATGGGATGAGACCATGGACAGCAGAACTAACCGCCTCAGCACCCACAGCAAGCGCAAGAAGCGCGGCGGCCAGCGGGCTCCGCCTTTGTGAGCAGCTGCCCACAAGTTCCTCCTTCCCTCTCCGCGCTCCGCGGCGCTGTCCCTACCCCAGGGTCCCCTCCTGGCCCCTCTGCCGGTTTTCAGCTCCCAGACTTTGGATCCGCTCTCACCAAGAGCCACAGGTGCCTAACAGCGACCCGGAGCCTCGGTACGTCCCCACCAAGAATCCAAACAGCCGCGTCCCTCCCCTCTAGGGCCACCCTGCGCGGTGGCCACAGCGTCCCCGAGGGCGCAGCTCCGCGCTGCCCCGGCCCTGCTCAGCTTCTACCTGGAGTGGTCGCCACGCTGGAGGCTCCCGGGGCCAGGCCGCCTCGGCGCAGTAGGGAGCGCGCCAGGGCGCTGCAGGTGCAGCCGGGGCGGGGCGGGCCGGGCAGGGGGCGCCGCCGAGACCCCAGGAGCTCGGCGTCGCCAGGGGCTGGGGCTCGAGGAGCGCGGCCGGGCGAAGTCACGATCGATGAGAATTGGGAGAAGTCCCCTTTATAAGGGCGGCCGGCGGGGGCGATCGTCAGAGCTCCGGAGGCGGACGTCAGAGGAGAGTGGCGCTGGGCGTGGGCAGGGGACAGTGCCCTCGCCGGTGTGCTGGGTGTGAAGCAAATGGCACCCAGGCGCTGGGCGAGCCTGGACTCAGGGCCAGCGCTAGCGGAGGTGCTTCAGTTGGGGGTCTCCAAGCAAGTCGCTGTCGCTCTGTCAACAAGGAGGGCGACACTGCCTACGGCCAGTCTCAGGTCTACAGTGACTCCCCTCTTTACACTGCCTGGAAGCAGAGAACGCAGGGACTGCGAGGGTCTTAGGGATTCTATTTACAGATGGGGAAGCTGGAGGTCCACTGGACAGGAGGCATCCGGACGTAGTAGTCAGGCGGTGTTTCTTGGGGCGTCTCTGAGAGCCAAAGAGTCTCCCTGCTGTCTCTGGCCTTCGATGAAGGCAATTCCAGAGTTCCTGCTGATGGACTCCATGAGACAGCCCCTCCCCTTTACCTTCATACTCCTACTTAAAAGTGGGGTTACAATGAATGACCCTAGGAGTTTTTCAAAACAAAGAGGTTATCACACAAGCCAGACACAATAGTTTTCCTAGCAGAGCCATCTAGGTTGCTTGCTCACTTAAATATTCTATCGTAGCTTTACAAAACCTTTCACTATGGTACTTCAAAATACATCTATATAGCTGTGTGTTATTTTATACCTAGATTATATATCAAGTGGTATAAATACATGTCTATAGAGGTCTTTATATGTCTAGCTATATCTAGAGTGCTACAGATAGCTGTTTGTATGTATATGTGTGTGGAGAAAGGGGAAAGGAGAAAGAATAGTATTAGACACAAACCACAAAGCCACAAGCCTTGGGGCACCTTCTCACTTCTTTCCATATTCCCGCAAGAGCATGTATTAAACACTGAAACAGCCCATCCAGTCTCTACCTTTCTCTAGGCCAAGCTTCAGACCAGCTCCTGTCTTCTTACACTGGATTTAGAGATGATCTTCCAAATACATGTAATTACCCTGTTTCTTTGTTCTCTGCATAAACAATGACTGCATCCAGCTGCCTTGTTTGAGGTGAGAAAGCTGAATAGAGGCCAAACAAAAATTCAGGCAGAGCAGAAGTGTTCCATGAACAGTTAGCCCAACTGGGTTTTGTGATTAGCTAACTGGTTTTCTGGAAAAGACTTGGACAGCCTTTGAAAATAACCCCATGGGAGCATGGGAAAGATAGGAATGTAGGCAATTTTAAGGAAACAACAGAGGGCAAATGGATGTGGAATTTCATGCAATTGCTCAAGTGTTTTTTAAAGAGATTCATTCATTCATTCATTCATTGTTTTGTTTTCTATAGTTATAACTGAATTTCTGATTCTGGACTTAGGCCACAGGTTAATTTATATTTTTCCTCCCAGAACCTACGTAAAGGTGATGATGACACATGGTCATCAGCAGAGCAGGCGTCAGCAATACAATGACAGTGTCTGAGTAGCACATGGGGCTATGAATAAGGCCCAAAGAGGGACTCTGGAGGTGGCTGTCCTCAGAGAATGTCCCCAGGCATTTAGGTATGAGGATCTGGAGTGCTGCCGAGGCAGTGTTCTGGGGGAGGCAGGAGCAGGAGACCTAATCCACTTTGAGAAGCCAGGCATGCCAGGCTGTGGACTGAGTGCCAAATGTGAGCAGGGACAGCGACCTTGAAAGTGGCCAAAAAATTCTGGCCTGGCAGGCAGCTGTCCTTCATGACAAAAAGCACCAGTTGAAAATGACAACTCCTGATGTATTAAGTCTAGTTCTGCGAGACATTTCCTCATCTGCCAGGTCCTATGAGCTCCCGTCTCATCCCAGGATGACGATGCCCATGCATTTCTGTTTCAGGGTGTCCCCTCCCAGACATATCGCCTTCAAGGGGCACATCTTCCTCTGCTCTCCTGAGGATATGTGATCATGCTTGAAGTTAGGGGCATACGTGTCAGCCGGAGATCCATTCCAGCTTCAGGAGATAAAAAGCATATTTTGCATTTAGGAATCACTTATTTATTTAACACACATTTCCTAAATGCTTTTTATGTTCCAAACACTGTCCTAAGCGCTGAGAATATATGTATAAAATGATGTACATCCCCTGCCCTCAACAATGTATCATCCATGAAGGGAAAGAAGAAACAAGCCAAAGCTTTAATTCATCACCCTATTGCAAATGCTAGGAAAATGCATCATGATTACACACAGAAATTTTAAGGGAAGCACAAACAAAAGTGTTTTCTTCTTTTTTTTTTGGTTGCTGTTTGTTTTAAGTATTGAACTCAGGACCTCACACAGGCCTGGCAAGTGGTTCACCACTGAGCTGTACCCCCAATCCCTTATTATTATTATTATTTTTTTTTTGAGTTAGGATCTCACTAAGTTACATAGGCTGCCTCTGGCCTCAAACTCACAGTTCTCCTTCCTCAGCCTCCCAAGGAGCTGGGGTTAAAGGCATTTGCCATGGTCCCTGTCTCAAACAAAAGGTCTTAATTAGATTGAAGTATTCTCCCTGGAGGAGGGAAAGATTTGTTAATTCAACAAACACATGGGAGCACCTACTATATGCCAGGAATTTGGGATAGGTGCTTGATTCCTCAAGTAATTAAAACAAAAAGACGCTTATCCTTAAAGACCTTGAAGTCTATGACCTTGCTACCCAAAGTATCATTCATGGAAGAGCAGCATGAGCAACACTCTATTTTTTTTTAAACAAAAACATTAGTACTTCGAGAAGGTTGTAACTTGGTGTATACATTTTTGAACATGACTCAAATATTAATTGAAATGTATAACTGAGATTGTAGTGGGGGATTTTCCCTTAACTCATTACCCTTCATAGTGAACCAGTTTCTCCGTACAATTCTAACTTTTACCTTTCAGAATTGTTAATTGATTACATTCCAGTTCAATTGCAATTGGCAAGTCATTGCAAACTAGGGTGATCATCAGAATTACAGAATGCCTTAAAAATTACAGATCCTAAGCAATAATTCTGATTCTATAAATCTCGGCCAGGGACTTGGGAATCTCTTTTTCTTGCAAACCTTCCTCAATGATCAACTTCCTTGATGATCAGCTTGTTTAGGAATATCCTACTGGTGTTGGATCTCGCCTGATCTCAGAAGCTAAGCAGGGTCAAGCCTGGTTAGCTCTTCAGTGGGAAACCACCTGAGAATACCAGGTGCTGTAGGCTTAGGAGAAGGACCTGGTAACTCATTCCTGAAAAAATCAGCCATTGAAACCCCTATGGATAGCAGAAAAGCACTGACATAGTGCCAGGTGTGGCACAGTGTCAGGGACTGCTTCGTTCTGAGGTACATAGGGTGGCTGTGAGTCAGACCCAACTTGATGGCACCTAACAACAACAACAACAATTGCATGTCAGAGTGAAAAAAGCTTTCAAGTCAAAACAGACAACATTAGCACATACTGACTAGTAATAGTATCTTTATCAAGATATTTGATCTTCTTTGAGCTTTACTTTTTTTTTGTAACATTGAAATAAAAAAAGTGTGAGGTTAGTGCCAATCTCAAAGGAATGTGAGGATTAATTGAAACCATACACACATTGTCCCCAACTAATGATGGTTTAGTTAGTGATTTTCAAACTTTAACGTGGTATGAAAGCAATCCACAGTCAGAAGAAACCCTATTTTGAATTTTAAGTTTGGATCTTTCCCAGGCTTGCGATCTGTGCTGGGCAGTGACAGTGAGTCACAGCTCCCAGTGAGCCATACAATCAGGAGGGCAAACACCCAGTGCCCTACAGTGCTCTGTGCTCAACAATTCCACAGGATACCGAACACTTTAAAATAGCCTTTGTATCAGCTGCTTTTGCACAACCATAGGTGAATGTACGAGAGAAGGATGTGGCAATCCAAACAATCCCAAACAACAATCAGCCACTGAAAACACTATGAGGGTCGCTATGAGTTAGACTCAACTCAGTGGCACCCAACAGCAACAACCACAACGTAGGTGAATGTGAGTTTTCTGAGCATATTTAAGATAGGCTACGCTAGGCCTCCTGAAAGTAGAGTTGACCTTAATGATGGAATTAGAGTAAAGCCTCTGGGGCCTCCTTTTGCTGATGTGGCATGACTCAAAATGAGAAGAAACACAGTGGCCGAAACAATGGGCTCCAACATAAAAAGATCATGCGCAAGGTACAGTGTTGGGTAGTGCTTCATTCTACTGTACTTAGGATCTGCTCTGAGTTGGATCTGACTCGATGGCACCCAGCAACAAGGCTAAGCTAGAATGGTTAGTAGGTTAGATGTGTGAAAGTCATTTTTACCTTATGATATTTTCAACTTCCAATGGGTTTATTGGGATGTAATCCCTTGATAAATCAAGGAGTAGATGCCCAGTATTTTAATACACTTAGAGCATGCGTGTTATCCCAATTTTGTATGTTAAGCAACTGGTGCTTGTTGGGGCTCTGTTGTTTATTGTTGCTTGGATTTATTGTTGAAGCTGCTGATATCCCAGCCTCTGGAGGCAGCTTATTACAAAGACAGAACAGTGGACAAATGTCCATGCCTCTCAGTAGTAAAGAAATATTTTGCTAATAACCTGTGTTTCAAGGTTCCATATAGTCTGTGATCCATTTCATAGACTAAGGTCTTCTTGCCCAACTATTAACTAATTCCAGTTTATGGCTTTATAGGTATAGCTGGGAGGAGGAGTAGCAATAATCTGTTGGTTAGAGAAGCACGTGAAGAGACATCCTGCTCCTTCTATTTCAGCCTCTTCTCCTACCTCTGCTTGACACTCAGTTCCATTTGAGTGACATCTTCTTTGTTTCTGTCCCCTCATATGAAGGTAACCCTTTTTCACTGCTTTAGACTCACCACAGATACGGATCTGAGAGAACCATCTGTGGCTAAACCTGATCATGTGTTCCTCTCAAGAACCGTTCCCCACAGTGCTTACTATGAAGTGTCAACTTTCTACAGATTACATATCTCTTTCTCTATTAGTCTGTGAGCTCTGAAAAGGGGGAAAATTGCATTGCATTCATCTTTATATACTCAGCAGTTAGCACCATGCCTGGAATACAACTAGTTAAAAACTTTGTGGAATTGGACTGTTTCATTTTCATAGAATTAAAAAAATGAGACTTAAAATCAGTGAAGACCTAAGAAATTACTTACTGCAAAGCTAAAGGAGAAAAATAGAGATTTAGTTATATGCAAGTGATGGCCTATATGGTTGGGAAATGCCTAGGAGATGGGTTCAGCACAGCTCTAGGTGTGACTTTGAGGGCATTTCCAGAAACAGCCAGATCAGGAGGTTCTGACCTAAGGAATGGTTTAATCCATTGATGGGTTCAAAATTTGAATAGACTATGGGGAAGTGTCAGCACCTGGTCTTGTTTTGACATTTTGTACAGAGCTTTTCCATCGTCTCTTTCCACATATGTAGTCAGTTTAATTCCTGTATGTTCCATCTGGTGAAGTCCATGTGTATAGTCTCCGCTTATGATGTTGAAAAAATGTATTTGCAATGAAAAGGTCATTGGTCTGACAAAATTTTATCATGCGATCTCCAGCTTTGTTTCTGTCATCAAGACCATATTTTCCAACTACTGGGCCTTCTTTATTTCCAACCTTTGCGTTCCAGTCACCAGTGATTATCAGTATGTCTTGATTGCATGTTTGATCTATTTCAGATTGCAGAAGCTGATAAAATTCTTCCCTTTCTTCATTTGTGGCCTTAGAGGTGGGTGCATAAATTTGAATAATAGTCATATTAACTGGCCTTCCTTATAGGCGTATGGATATTATTCTATCACTGACAACATTGTATTTCAAGACAGATCTTGAAATGTCTTTTTTGATGATGAATGCAACCCCATTTCTCTTTAGTTTATCATTGCCAGCATAGTAGACCATATGATTGTCTGACTCAAAATGGCCTATGCCCTTCCATTTTAGCTCACTGATGCCTACAATGTCAATGTTTATGTGCTCCATTTCTCTTTTAACAATTTCTAATTTTCCTAGATTCAT
Source organism: Pedetes capensis (assembly GCA_007922755.1). Lineage (NCBI taxonomy): Eukaryota > Metazoa > Chordata > Mammalia > Rodentia > Pedetidae > Pedetes > Pedetes capensis. The sequence continues at coordinate 27,785 of VMDO01017684.1, forward strand.
ACTATGTACATTCCATGTTCCAATTATTAATGGATGTTTACAGTTGTTTCTCCTCATTTTGAGTCATGCCACATCAGCAAGTTGAGCACCCTGGGGTTTTACTCCATTTCCGTCATCACGGTAGACTCTACTTTGAGGAGGCAACTCTTCCCCAGTAGTCTTTTGAGTGCCTTCCAACCTGGGGGCCTCATTTTCCGGCACTATATCTGACTGTGTCTCTTTGCTGTCCATAGGATTTTCAATGGCTAGTTGTTTCGGGAGTGGCTCGCCAGATTCTACTCCCTAGTCTGTCTTAGTCTGGAAGCTCAGCTGAAAACCTGTCCACCATGGGTAACCTTGCTCATGTCTGAGGTTACAGTGGCAGAACTCTCAGCCTCATTGCAACACGCAAGCCCCCACAGTGCGGCAAACTGACAGACGTGTGGGGGCTCTGATGGTAAAATAATTAATACAAGGACGCATATATAGCATAAGAAAAAGAGAAGGAGAATAGAAAGAGGGAAGAAAGTAAAACAAGAAAGGAAGAAAATAGAAATAACCTACAAAGCAGACAGGCGCAAGACCCTGGATTCAAATCCTCATACAGAAAAAAAAAAAAAAAAAAAAACACACAAACTCTCGTATGCTCTTGTAGGTGCACTGTGGGCACCGAGTTCCACCGGGTGAAGTTCATACTGCAGGAAGCAGTGCTCCCTCCAGAACTCAGGTTGGCAGTGTTTTCACACAATCTGCAGGAGTAGTCTGTTTTAGTCTATAGAGATTTTGCTGATTGCATAGAAAATGGCAGATTGCCCCACAGTGACCAATGAGATGGTTCCAGGAAATATTCTGTGTCTATTGTATTGTTTGAGAAGCAGTGGAGCCTGTGGGGTCCTCCCTGTGGTTCTCCCTGTCCCACATAGTTCGGGCGCCAATTCCCCAAATCAGAGATTTCCGGCCCAAAGCCTATAGCATGGAGGGAATATGGCTGCTATCATGGATTTTTTTTTTCCCTTTTTTTATTGCAGGGCTTTCCGTCCACTTGGGAGACCACTAGGGAGGACCAAATCCTCTTGTGGGTGGGATAATATTCAACCCCCCCCCCCGAAGAGAGTCTGTAGTAGGTCTGCCATGCATGGCGATTGTGCTTGAAACTGTTCTTATTGTGTCTAATTGTCTTGCAAGACTCTGCCAGAAAGGAGCACTCTGTCTACGTGGTGCTCAGCCGCCTCTGCAGACCTCACCTTTCTCCACAGTGCAGTGGGATGACTTAGGATCCCCTCTGGTGTGTCTGGGGTCCAGGCATATGTGTACCCGTATGTCTGTGGAGATTGCGTCTGCATGACTGTCCCGCCACAGCAGGAAGGAGGGAGCCGAGTTTCAGCTCTGGATGCGTACCACTGGCATTGGTTTCCCAGTCCCCTCCACGATTACTCCCCGTACCCTTGAGTATCTACTCTCGTGGCTCTGATCCCTATTTTCTTGCGTGAGGGACCTACAACAGCCCAGCATCTCAGGCTGCAGGACATATGTCGCTAAAGATGGTGATTCCGTGTGCCACCTCAAAACTGACTCACCCGAAGACTCATGCTGTGGTATTTTCAGTGGCATCATATGTTTGTGAAAGCTGGACATTGAACAAGAGAGACAGAAAAAGAATTGATGCTTTTGAATTGTGGTGCTGGAGACATCTATTGAATATACCATGGACTGCCAAAAGAACCAACAAATCTGTCCTAGAAGAAGTACAACCAGAGTGCTCCTTGGAAGCAAGAATGGCCAGACTGCGTCTTACATATTTCGGACATGTAGTCAGGAGAGATCAATCCATGGAGAAGGACATCATGTTTGGAAGAGTGGCAGGTCAAGCAAAAGAGGAAAACCTTCCACCAGGTGGATTGACACAGTGTCTGCAACAATGGGCTTAAACATAAATAAGATGGTTTGCCTGGCACAGAATCGGGAAGTGTTTCGATCTGCTGTACACAGGGTCGCTATGAGTCAGACTCGACTCGACGGCACCTAACAACAACAACAACATGGGGAAGTGGTGGAAAGTGGGGCCTAGTGGGAGGAAGTAGGTCACTGGGGTTGTCCTTGAGGACTGTGTCTTACCCTGGCCTCTTCCTGTTACAGGTTCTCTCTGTTTCCTGTCTGCCATGATATGAGCTGCTCAGCTCCACCACACCCTCCCGCTATGATGGACTGAAACCTCTGAAGCTTTGTGCAAAATAAGTCTTTCTACCTTTTGTTTTGTTTAGTTTTCTGAAGTACTGGGGGGCTAAAAAGGGGACTTTGTGCATACTTTGCAAGTGCTCTCTCACTGAGCTTCACTCTCATCCCTTTTTTATTTTTAGTCTTAAGACAGGGTCTTGCTGTGTTATTCAGGCTGTGTCTGGCCTCAAACTCATGACCTTCCTGAGTCAGCCTCCCAAGTTGCTGAGATGACAGGTGTGGCCACCACAGCCCGTATAATTCTGCCTTTTAAGTTGTTTGTCAGGCATTTTTTCACAGTAAGGAGAAAGTCTGATGAACACTGCACATGTGTATTATTGTGGATTTAATTTGAATAATTTGTATAAAATCACACAACCAGTTAATGGCAGATCTAAAACAGAGTTTTCTTGTCTCCTAAATGAATGACTTTTTACCTTGTGTAATCTGTGCTTCTACATTCAGTTTGACATTTCTCTATCCCCAAGTTGTACTTAGCTTTCATTTAAAATCTTTATATCTTACATTCATATTTTTCAATTAATATATTTAAAAAATGAAGGAAAAATATCAAAGCTGTAAATGGAATCCATTTTACAGATCTGAGCACATTATAATAGACTTCCAGGTAGTGACAATAATAACAACACTAAAATTAATCACTTGGATAGAATTTTTTTTTATTCAAATGCAATTTCCTAGGAAATGCCAATTTTTTTCTAGCATATGATAAACTGTCAATACTTTTCAAATGATCAGTTACATAGGAATTATATAGTTGTATACCTTCATCGTGATAAAAAGATATAACAGTAATAAATAATGTATGAATTTTTCTCCATTGGTGATACTATAAGTTATTCCGTGCAACCATTGTTATAGTTCTTCTGGTAATCACAGAAGTCGTTTTTCCTTCTGGTTATTTTTCTAACCTTTTATTATGAAAATATTCAAACAAATGTCAAGATTGAAATGTATCAAAATTACCATATACTCACCACTTAGATTCAACTATTAACATTTTAAAAATCTCATATCTATCTGTCTAATTTTCTATTTATGAATTCATCTCATTTACATAGTGCATTTCAGAGTAAATGGCATAAAGGCAAATCCCCTAAAACTTCAGCAAGCATACTATCAATATATCATTAACTACACTTCAATAATTATATATATTTTTTCTGTTGAAATGCTTAAAACCTAAAGTTACTGAGTTTTGATTGATACAACCACCAGAGGAACCCAGACCAAGATATAAATTTTTACTTTTGCCCTAGAAATTCTCTTATACATTTGCTGAATCAATCTTTGTCATCATTTCTCAGGGGAAAATGACTTTGATTTGCTTTTTCCTAGTCACTAATGATGTTAAACATCTTCTCATGGGTTTTTTGACTATTTGTGTATCTTTGGAAATGCAGACATAACTTGGAGATATTTTGGGTTTGGATCCAGACCACTGCCATAAAGTGAATATTGCAATAATGAGTCAGGTGCAGTGGTGCACGCCTGTAATCCTAGCGGCTCGGGAGGTGGAGGCAGGAGGATCACAAGTTCAAGACCAGAGGCAGTCTGTGTAATTTAGTGAGACCCTGTCTCAAAACGTAAAAAAAAATTGGGCTGTGGGCGCAACTCAGTGGTCCAGCACTTGCAAAGCATGCAGGTGCGAGGCCCTGGGTTCAACCCCCCCAGTACTGCAAAAAAAAAAAAAAAAAAAAAAAAAAATTGCAGTAATGTAAGTCACTGGTCTGGTTTTTCAGTGGCTATAAAAGTTATTTTCCCACTACACTGTAGTCTATTAAGTGCAAAGGCATTTTTTTGAGTGGATCACAACACATTATGGATAACATTGAAAAGAATGGGAATACCAGAGCACTTAATTGTACTCAGGAGGAATCTGTACATGGACCAAGAGGCAGTTGTTTGAACAGAACAAGAAATAATTGCCTGGTTTGAAGTCAAGAAAGGTGTGCATCAAGGATATATCCTTTCACTGTATGCCTTCAGTCTCTCTGCTGGCCAAATAATCTGAGAAACTGGACTTTTTGAAGAAGAATGTGGCATCAGGATTGGAGGAAGACTCATTAACAATGTGTGTTATGCAAATGACACACTCTAGTTGCTAACGGTGAAGAGGATTTGGAACATTTACTGATGAAGATCAGAGAACACAGCCTTCAGTATGGATTGCACCAAAACATCAAGAAAACAAAAATCCTTACAGCTGGGGCAGTATGCAACTTCATGAAAAATGGAGAAAAGATTGAGGTTGTCCAAGTTTTTGCTTTACTTGGTTCTACAATCAATACCCACGGAAGCAGCAGTCAAAAAATGAAAAGACACACTGCATTGGGAAAAAACTGTTGCAAAAGACTTCTCTAAAGTGTTGAAAAGTTAAGATGTCACATTGAAGAAGAAGATGCACCTGACTCATGCTATGGTATTTTCAGTCATTTCATATAGTTGGGAAAGCTGGACAGTGAATAAGGGAGACAGGACAAGAATTGATGATCCTTGGAAGCAAGAATGGTTAGACTGCATCTAACAACAGCAACAACCAAGTGCACAATAGTGATGTCTGTAAAATAACATTCATACCTTAATTTAAAACACTTTCTTGCTAATAAATGCTGTCATCTGAATCATCGGTGAGTCCCAAGCTTTTTGCTAGTGGAGGATCTTGTCTCAGTGTTGATGGCTACTGACTGATTAAAGTGGTGGTTGCTGAAGGTTGGGTGGCTGTGGCAATTTCTTTTCTTTTTTTCTCCTTCCTCCCTCCCTCCTTCCTCCTGCTTTCTTTTTTCCTTTTTTCCTTCCTTCCTTCTTCCTTCTTTCCTTCCTTCCTTCCTCCTTCCTTCCCTTCCTTTTCTTCTTCCCTCCCCTTTTTCTTTTCCTTCCTTCCTTCCTTCCTTCCTTTGTTCCTTCCTTCCTTCCTCTTGTCCACCCTATGTTACTAAGGCTGGCCTTGATCTCCTAGATGCAAACAATCCTCCTGCCTCAGCCTTCCAAATAGCTAAAACTACAGGCAAATGCCACCATGCCTGGTTGGCAGTTTCTTAAAATAAGACAGCAATGAAGTTTGCCATATTGATCTATTCTTTCTTTCATGGAAGATTTTATACAGAGTAGAACTTGTTTCAAAATTGGAGTCAATCATCCCAAATCTTGCTGCTGCTTTATCATCTTACCGTTATGTGATAGTTGAAATCCTTTGTCATTCCAACAGTGTTCACAGCATCTTTCTGTCTTGAGACCATTTTCTTCATTCCTCTGTAAATTGCAAATCCTCACTCCTTAAAGTTTTATCATGAGATGGCAACAATTCCGTCACTTCTTCAGGCTACTGTTTCTAAAAATTTATCCTAAGTTATTCTATTTGTTGGCATGCACTTGCTTCCTTTATGATCCATTTTATTTCTGTATCAATAGTAGCAATGACTTCGCTTTCATTTCTGGTTATTGTAATTTGAATCATCAATATTATTGTATAGCCATTTTAGCTAGTTTATCACTTGTGTTGATGACTTAGAGAACTCTGATTTTATTAATTTCTATATTCTATCTTGGGGCTGGGATTTGGCTCAGTTGGTAGAGCACTGCGCTACAGTCTCTGAGGTCCTGAGTTCAATTCCCAGCACCTCAAAAAATGGGAGAAGGGCCTGGCAATCCACTCCCAAGGCAATCCCGAAACAGTCAGCCATTGAAAACCCTATGAGGGTCGCTATGAGTCGGATACTGACTCGACAGCACCTAACAACAACAACAACATATTCTGTCTTATGCATTGCTACTCAAGTCTTTGTATTTCTTTTTTCTGCTCTCTGGGTTTAGTTTACCTTGTATTTATAGTTTCTCAATTCATATTATTTATGTGTGATCTTTTTTACTTTTCCATGTAGAATATATAATTTATAGCTGTGTATTTCTCTCTAGGCATTGCTTTCACAATATCCTTCAGCTTTTTTAGTATACTGTCTTTCCGTTTTCATTCATCTCAAAGTATTCCTTATTCTGTACTACATTCAATTTTTATTAAAATGTTGTTCAATTTCCATATATTGATGTATTTTCTAGTTTTCCTTCGATACTGGTGGTTAGCTTCCTTCCATTGTGATTATAAATGGCACCTGATATGACTTTTACCTTTAAAACCTTATTAAGACTTGTTTTGTGGCCTAGCATATAGTTTCTCCTGAGGAATGTTCCATGTGCACCCAAGAAAATATGTGTTTTATCTTTGTTGGTTGCATTGTTCTGTATATCTTTGTTAGGTCCAATTGACTTATAGTGATGTACAAATTTTTGTTTTTGTCTAGTTATTCTATTCATTCTTTAATCTAAGTTACTGAAATCTCCATCAATCTTTAGTATCATCAATCTTTCCCTTTATGGGAGAAGGACGTGGCAGTCCACTCCCCCCAAAATCCTAAAACAATCAGCCATTGAAAACCTTATAAGGGTCTCCATGAGTCAGACCCAATTCAAAGGCACCTAACAATGATAGCAACAACAATCTTCCCATCAGTCTTGGTAATATTTGTCAGTGTTTTATCAATATTCTTGAATTGGTCCTTTTGTCTTTACATACTGTCTTTTTTTTGACTCCTAAGATAGCTTTGGTTTTGAAGTCTGTTTTGCCTGACATTGGTATAGCCATGGTTTTTTCTGGTTACTCTTTGTGTGAAATATTTGTTTACTTAATTTCATTGCACATCTTTGTATGTACTTGGGTCTGAGAAGAGTCTCGTACACAGCAGAGAGAGGAATATATTTTTTAAATGTATTCTGAAAATCTCTTCCCTTTTGTTTGGATAGTTTAATCTCCTTACCTTTAAGGCAATCACTCTCTGAGGCCCTGGGTTCGATCCCCAGCACCCCATTAAAGAGGAGAAGGACCTCACAGCCCACTCCAGAAACAATCAGTCATTGAAAACTGTGAAAAGCAGAGAAGCACTGACAGTGCAAGGCATGGCACAGAGTCAGGGAGTGTTTCATTCTGTTGTACATAGGGTCACTATGAACTGGACCTGACTTGATGGTACCTAACAGCAACAACAACAATAAGAAGAAAGAATTTTTTTTTGAGACAGTTTCTTGCGGTATACCCAGGCTAGTCTGAACCTTTGATCCTCCTGCCTCAGCCTCCTGACTGCAGAGATTACAGGTAGGTGTCATCATGCTCATCAAAGAAGCATTTACTTCTGACATTTTATTGCTTGTTTTAGTAGGTCTTACAGGGTTTTCTTGTCCCTTATTTCTTCCAGCATTGCCCTCTTTTCTTTAGTGGGTTTTTTGTGGTGATATGTTTTATTCTATTTTGTGTCCTCAATTCATATATTAATGCTCTAACCTCCAATGTGACTCTATTTGGAGGTAAAGTCTTTAAAAGGATAATGAAGGTTAAATGAGATCGTAAGGGTGGAGGCCTGTTCTGATAGGACTAGAGGAGACACCAGAACATACCCTGTACCCCTGAATATTCAGAAAAGGACGTTAGAGGACACAGGGAAAAGGTAGCTGGGTGCAAGCCAGGAGTAGAGGCTTCACTATGACTCACACCTTGTCGCACTTTGATCCTGGACTTCCACCCTCCAGCACGGTGAGATACACCCGTCCCTTGGCTAAGCTATGTAGTCTGTGCTTCTCTCACTGCTGCAGGAGCTGACTGATGCTGATCTCAGGATCCCAATATGAAAATTCCAATGTGGCTTGTGGAACTGCATTAAAAGGTAAACACTACATGCACTTGGAGATGCTTCTAGAAAAAGCCTGTATTGCTTTGTATTTAGAAGAAACATCAACATTAAAAGGTCATTTTGGCAAAAGATCAGACAGAAAAGAAGAGAATTGTAGAGAAAGCACTTTCACCTTTTGAGGATAGAATGTGGATAGAAATAGGAAAATTAAAAGTGTGGAGCACCCAGGTCCCTGAGTACACTGCTGCCATCCTGGAAGATAAGGCATTGAGCCAAAGAGGATTATTTTTAAGCCTTAAGATCTAGTGGATTGGCTTTGCTAAGTTTTGGATTTGTTTGGAACACATCATTCCTTCTGTTCTTTTTGCCAACTGCTCCCTTTCCACAACAGAAATATATATCCTATGCTGCCCCCCATTGTACTTTTGGTTTTTGTCTTGTTGTTAGGTGCCATGGAGTTTGTGCCCAACTCAGCGACCTTACATACAATAGGCAAAACAGTATTGTTAGTGCTTCTCTGTTATTCATAGGGTTTTCAATGGCTGATTGTTTTTTGGGAGTGAGTTGCCAGGTCCTTCTCCCAAGCCTATAGCACCTGGTGTTCCCAGGTGGTCTCCCATCCAAGTACTAACCAGGCCTGACCCTGTTTAGCTTCCGGGATCAGAAGGGATCAGATGCCACAGTGCTATGGCTGCAGGCCTCTTGTATTTTTGAAGCCCCTAATTTGTCAGGGCCTGCAGCAGTAACCCTGTGGCATCTGATCCCGTCAGATCTCAGAAGCTAAGCAGGGTCGGGCCTGGTTAGTACGTGGATGGGAGACCGCCTGGGAACACCAGGTGCTGTAGGCTTGGGAGATGGACCTGGCAACCCACTCCCAAAAATCAATCTGCCATTGAAAACCCTATGAACAGCAGAGAAGCACTGACAGTAGTGTTTCGTCTGTTGTGCGCAGGGTTGCTATGAGTTGGATACAGACTCGACGGCACCTAACAACAAACAACAATTTGTCAGGGTTCATCCTTTCACAGCTACAGAGGAATTGTCTCAGGATTAATCATACTTCAAGTCCCACCATAGCAGATTTAGATGTTATTTAGATGAAAGAATGGATGGTATGGTGGGTTAAGACTTTTGGGGGTGTTGGGATGGGATCATGTGAGGACACGAATTTGGCAGGGTGTGTGTGAGATATTTCAGATTGAATTATTTCCTCCAAAATTCTTATGGTGATGCCCCAACAGCCAATGTAATGGCACACAGAGATAGAACATTTAAGGCAGTAATTAAGGTAAAATGAGGTCATATCATGAGACCCCAAAGTGATAAATCTATTGTTCTTAAAGTAAGAGAAACTAGGACTCTCTATCTCCCTGCATATGCTCAGAGAGAAGGCCATATGGGAATGAAGCAAGAAAGCAGACACCCTCTCCCTGAAACCAACCCTGATTGCACCTTGACTTTGGAATTTTAGCATCCAGGACTGTGAGAAAATTAATTTCTATTGCTTAAGCCACTCAATCCGTGATACTTTGTCATGAGATCCTAAGCAGACCAATACATCTTTTCATTCTATAGATATTTTCTTTTGGCGTACAATGAGAACTACTTATAATATCCTAAAGTTATGATAATCTATTTTGGTTGGTAACAACTTCAATTACAATACAAAAATTATTCTCTGCAGCTCTTATCCCATTTATGTTACTGCTATCACAAAGTACATTATTATACATTGTGCGTAACAATAACTTGTTGTTGTTGTTAGGTGCCATCGAGTTGGGTCTGACTCATAGCGACCCTATGTACAACAGAACGAAACGCTCCCCAACACTGTGCCATGCCTGGCACTATGGCAGTGGTTCTCTGCTATTCATAGGGTTTTCAATGGCTGATTGTTTTAGGATTGCTTGGGGAGTGGGTTGCCAGTTCCTTCTCCTGTTTTGGTGGTACAGGGGATTGAAGCCAGGGCCTCTGAGAGTACAGAGCAGCCCTCTACCAACTGAACTAAACCCAAGCCCCAAACAATAACATAGATTTATAGTTATTGTTACGCATTTGTCTTTTAAATTCTGTAGAAAATAAAAAGTGGAGTTATAAACCAGAATTATAATAATATACATATTTACCAATGCAGTTATTTTGTATGTGTGTGTGTGTGTGTGTGTGTGTGTGTGCATGAAGCACTGCGTGTTTTAACCTGGGGCCTTGTGTGTGCTAGGCAAGTACTCTGCCCTTGACCTTTCTTATTTTTTATCTTGAGATAGGGTCTTGTTATGTTGTGCAGGCTGCCTCTGGCCTCCAGCCTGTGATCCTCCTGCCTCAGCCTCTCAAGTGGTTGGGATGACAAGCATGCACCACAGAACCAGTCTTCCCAAGATAGATACCCTTCACAGAGATTTTTGTATCTTCAAAGTCTTAGGTTATATACTTTTTTTTATATACTTTTATTTTTTATATATTTTATATATAAATATAATAAATATATAAATATATTACATATATTCGTATAAATATATATTTATATTAACATCAATATAATTTACATTAATATTAATATAATATTATTATATTAATTAATATATTAATTTATTAATATCAATATTAATTATTATATTAATATAATATTAATTATATTAATATTAATTTAATATATTAATATATTGTATAAATATATATTTATATTAATATATTTATATAAATAATATAAATATATCAAATATAAATAAATATATAAATAAATATATATATTATATATTTATATATTATTTTTTATATACTTTTTTTATATACTTTTATTTCAGCCTGTGTGACTGTTTTCAGTATTTTCTGAAGGCATGTTTACTGGTAATAAATTTCTTCAGCTTTTGTCTCAAATTTTTCCTTATTGTGAAGTTTGGTTTACAGGACAGAATTGCTTTCTTTCTCTTCAAGCACTTTAAATATATCACCCAACAGCTTGCTAGTGTCCAAGTTTTCTGATGAGAAAGCAGCTAGTAATCTAAATGAGGATCCCTCGTCCATCATGAGCTGTTTGTAATTTGCTCCTTTTAAGATTCTTTGTCTTTGGTTTACACTAGACTGTTTATGATGTCTTGGGAGTGGTCTCTATTTTATATTATTTGGTGTTGAATATGCATCTTTGATGAGTAAATTTGTGTCTTTCATCAAATTTGGGAGGTTTTGTCCATTATTAATTCAAATAGTTTGTGTCTTTTTCTTTTTCATCCTTTTATGGGATTTACACAGTGTATATGTTAGTCCACTTGGTGATGTCCTCAGGCTCTGCTTGCTTTTATTAATTCTTTCTTATTTGTCTTCTTTGGACTTGATAATTTCAATTCTGTTCCCCCAGCCCCAGAACTGGGGTTTGAACCCAGGGCCTTACACTTGCATGCTTTGGAAGTTTGGAAGTGCTGGACCACTGGACTGCACCCTCAGCCCACTTTTTAAATTTTTTCAGACAGGTCTTGTTAAGTTACGCTAACTGCCTCTGCCTCCGTGTTGGTGGGAAACTTGCAATCCTCCTGCCTCTGCCTCCCGTGTTGGTGGGATTATACTTGTGCGCCACCATGCCCAGCTTGATAATTTGAATTCTTATCTTCATGTTTACCAAATCTTTCTTCGGTCTATTCAAATCTACTGTTGGACCCTTCTAGTGACTTTTTTTGTTACAGTTATAACATTTTCTGGGTTCAGATTTGTTTAGTCCCTTTTAATAATGTCTATGCCTACTGGTATTATGATTTTTGTCATATATATTTTTTGTCTGGTTTCCTTTACTTGTTTGTCTGTGTGTCCCCTTAACTCTTTGGCTATATTTAAAACAGTTACTTTAAAGCCCTAGTCTAGTAAGTTTCATGTCTTGGCCTCCTCAAGGACAGTGTCTAACAATTTTATTCCTTCAAATGAACCTAAGATCCTCTTTCTTTGTATACTTTGCAATTTTTTGAAAGTTGGACATTCAATGACTAGAATATTGTAACTCTGGAAATTAAATTCTCATTAGGTGTGGTTGCTGAAGATTCTATGACTTTAGCTCATTTCAGCTAATGTTTTGGCAAAATTTCCTGGAATGCCAAAAAGTTGAAGCAAATAAACAAGTAAAATGAATGGATTAAAAAATGTGTTATATATACACAATGGAATTTTATTCAATCATAAAGAAGAATAAAATCTTGCCATTTGCAGAAAAATGGAATAAATGGGAGATTATCATTTTAAGTGAAATAAACCAGACTTAGAAAGACAAGTATCACACTTTCCCTGTTATATGGAAACTAAGGGGGAAAAGGACATGAAAGTGGAAGGGAGATTGTTAAGGAAGAGGGAGGGGATTGGGGCTGGTATGTATGTGAGGACAACAGGGGCGAGAGCATGATCAAAGTGCATTATATGCATGTATGAAAATTTCATAAGGAAATCCATTATTTTGTATAATTAATATACAATAATAAACAAAAACAAAAGAGAGTGGGGGGAGAGCCCCCAGACTAGCTCCTTGCTGGAGTACTGTATTGCTGTACAAGCCTGCTGGCTTGCTCTGAGCTCAGTCCTACATGAAAATCTAAGATCTCCTCAGGACTTGTATTAACATGTGTCTGGGTGTTTTGGGATATTTCTGTGAGGCAACATGAATGTAGTATACCCTAGTCACAATTATTTTATTTTATTTTATTTTATTTTATTTTATGGCACTAGGGGTTGAACCCAGGGACTCGAGCTTGCATGGTTTGCAAGTGCTGGACCACTGAGCTACACACCCAGCCCATTTTTTTTTTAACTTTTTGAGACAGGATCTCGCTAAGTTACACAGACTACCTCTGGTCTCCAACTTGCAATCCTCCTGCCTCCGCCTCCTGAGCCACTGGGATTACAGGCATAGTCACAATTTTGCTGATATCATTCCTCTGTGTCTCATAAATTTTGAGATATTTTGTTTCCTCTCTCTCTAGTCTCTTATTATTTCCTAATTTCTCCTCTGACTTCTTTAATTTGTGGGAGTGTAAGGGTTAATTCTCACATATTTTGAATTTTCCATTTTCTTTATGTTATTGATTTCTAGTCTCATTCCATTATGATTGAAAAATATACTTTATGTTATTGTAACCTTTTAAATTTTGTTAAGACATTTTTTGACCTAACACATGGTCTATCCTGAGGAGTGTTCCATGTATACTCGAAAAGAATGTGTGTACTGCTATTGGGTGCAATGTGCTGTGTATTCATTTGGTCTAATTGGATATGGTGGTATATGGTATATGATGTCCCCCCTTCTCTCTGCCCCATGTGGATAGGGATAATTTGACTTCTTCCTTCCCTATTTGTATCTCTTTTATCTCTTTCTCTTGCCTTATTGCCATGGCTAAAACTTCAGTGACCTTGTTGAATAAGAGTAGAGAAAGTGGCACACTTATCTCATTCCTGATTTTAGAGAAAATGCTTTCAGTTTTTCCTCATTTAGTATGTTGGTCATAGCATTGACATATCTAGCCTTTATGATGTTGAGATATGCTTCTTCTATTCCCAGGTTCCTTGGAGCTTTTGTCATGAAGGGATGTTGAACTTTGTCAAAAGCCTTTTCTTCATCTATTGAGCATTGGGGTCTGCTCCAGCCCAGCAAAAGATCGTGGATCTTCACCACAACACCAGTACACTTGGGGACCCTTGGGAGTGGGCAAGAGCTGATCGGTGGTGCCAAGAAGGACCTTGGGAGACCTTCTTATGTAAAACAAACAGGAACTTTATTAAGCTACTCCTTTGCAGGAGGAGCTAAAGCTTTCTAACTGACAGCACAGGTTACTGCTGCTACAATGGAATGATAGCTCTGTATCAAAGTGACAAATAGCTCTGATGTCCTTGCTGGCTGCGCCAAAAGTCCGGTGATGTTGCCTCTCATTGTTCATTTATCCTCTCATCTCCTCCATGGGGTGGAGGGATTGAGAGTTTTTCTTGGCTTGCTTGAGGTCTTCTTTCTTGATTCTCAGAGTCTTGCCTCTCAGTGGCTTGATTGAAGGTCTAGATGATCAAAGTGGCGAAGTCAGGTGTACTGTGTAACAATCAGAGTCAAGATGGTCAGGAAGAAAGGAATGAATAGACACCTGAGGTAATCGGTGGTCTACTTACATACACTCTAGGTGGGGGTGTGAACCAGGGTGCAACCAATCAGAGTGTGGCTCATGCCAGGAGGAGCAGCTCGCTGTGTGAGGGCTTTAAAAAGTGCACTTATGATCAGGGGGTTAGGTGCAAGCTGGACCAATCACTGAATTCTCAATTGGATAGCTCTGGGTGGCCAATCAGGCTGAAAAAGGCCACACCAGAGCTGTGCTTTTTGATTAAGGGTTAAGGGTTACCAGATGTGGCAGAAACAGGGCAGGATCTGGGGAGGGGCCAAGTGGGCCTCAGCCTGGCACCCTCCTGGTCCACCTTGGGGGTGTCCAGATAATTCTCTACAATTAAGATGATGTGTTTTCTGTCTCTGAGTCTATTTATGTGCTGTATTACATTTATTCATTTTCATATGTTCAACTAACCTTGCATTTATAGAATGAAACCTGCATGACCACAGTATATAATCTTTTCTGTGTTGCTGTGTTTGGTTTGAAAATATCTTATTGAAGATTTTTGCATCTATTTTCAGCAGAGAAATTAGTCTATAGTTTTCTTTTTTGTTGTGTCTGTATCTTATTTTGGTATCAGGGTGATACTTGCTTCATAGAATGAATTTGGGAGTATTTCTTCGCTTTCAATTTTATGGAATAGTTTGAGGAGAAGAGATGTTAATTCTTCTTTAAAGGTTTGGTAGAATTGACTGTGAACTCATTGGGTCCTGGGCTTTTCTTTGTTAAGAGATTCTTTGTTACTACCTCAATTTCATTACTTATTATAGGTCTGTTTAAAGTGTTTATATCCTCTTGATTTAATTTTGGTTGGTCATATTTGTTAAGGAGTTTATCCATTTTGTTTATGTTTTCACTGTTTGGGATGACAGGTTTTTGACCCCCAGTGACACTTTGTATTTGTTACCTGTTCTAAAAGCCTCCCTTTACCTCTATTTATGATGACTTGGATCCTTTGTCTCTCTTTTTTGGTTAGTTTCACTAAGAGTTTGTAAATCTTATTTATCTTTTCAAAGAACCAACTCTTAGTTTCATTGGTTCTTTGTATTGTTCTTTGAGTTTCCATTTCATTGATTTCTTCCTGGATTGTTATTTCATCTTTTAATTTTGGGTTTGCTTTGTTCTTGTTTTTCCAATGCTTTAGGTGCATTATTAAGTAATTTATTTGTGCTTTCTCTGTAAACACTCATAATTACAAACTTACCTTGTAGAATTGCCTTTGCTGTATCCCAAAGATTTTGGTACATTATATTTTCATATTCATTTGATTCTAGGAATTTTAGAATTTCCTCCTTGATTTATTTTGATGGCCCAGTGATTATTCAAAAGTGTGTTGTTCAATGTTCATGGATTTGTAGTTTTTGTTGTTTCTCTTGCTATTGATTTCTAGTTTTATTCCATTATGACTGGATAAGATAAAAGGAATAAATTCAATATTTTTGTATCTATTGAGAGTTTCTTATACCCTAAAATGTGATCTATTTTAGAGAATGTTCCATGTGCTGCTGAGAAGAGTCTTTATTCTGAAACTGTTGGATAAAATATTTTGTAGATGTCTATTAAGTCCATTTTGTCTATGGTGCTATTTAACTCTGAGGTTTCTTTGTTTGGATGATCTACTGATGACAATGGGGCATTAAAGTCACCCATTATTATTGTATCTGGACCTATTTGTTCTTTATGCCACACAGTGTTTGTTTTATGAAATTAGGTCCATCAATGTTCAGTGCAGGGCTGGGGTTTAGCTCAGCTGGTAGAGTGCTGCTCTGTGCTCTCTGAGGTCCTGGGTTCAATCCCCAGCACTACAAAAATGGGAGAAGGACCTGGCAGCCCAATCCCAAAACAATCCAGACATAATCAGCCATTGAAAATCCTATGAACAGCAGAGGGGCATTCCATTCAATGGTATCTAACAACTAAAACAAAAGTTCAGTGATATATATTTACAATTGTTATGTCTTCTTGTTGGATTGTTTTCCCCAGCCTTCTTTGTAGTCCTGGGGATTTGAAGCCAGGGCCTCACACATGCTTTGCAAGCCTTTGACACTGAGCTACACTCTCAACTCATTTTCTACTTTTTAGTTTGAGATGAGGCCTCACCATGTTATGCAGGCTGCCTCTGGCCCTGAACTTGTGATCCACCTACCTGAACCTCCTGAGTCACTTGGATTACAGGTGTGTGCCACTGTGCCTAGTTGTTTTTCCCTTTATTAATATTAGTGACTGACTGACTTCACAGAAATAGAAAAAATGATCCAAAAATTCATATGGAACCACAAAAGACCATGAATAGCCAAAACACTTTTAAGCTGCAAATCTAATGCAGGGGGAATCACAATCCCTGACTTCAAACTTTACTACAAGGCAGTGGTTGCAAAAACAGCTTGGTACTGGCACAAAAATAGGCCCGAAGACATCTGG